>CAUYRH010128364.1:0-12159 GCA_963574655.1 Perodicticus potto | reverse complement strand
GCCCAAGAGTTTGAGGTTGCTGTGAGCTGTGATGCCATAGCACTCTACTGAGGGTGACAGTAAAAGTACTTTATTTTCGAATACAAATATAATTTATGTACAGAGAAGGAGAAGGCTTCTTACGACAGGAGAAGGCTGAGATTTTGCTGTTTTTTCCCTTTTTAAAAAAAGCACAACTATTCCTATGAATTCATCTTTATTGAAATTTATGAAGTTTTTACTTAAGCAAAAGCAACTTTTTGGTAGGCATTCTTTTATAACTGCAATCTTGATTGTGTTCAGCCCAGGAATCATACAACTGTTAAGATTTTAAAGACAATACATTTTATACATGTGCATTCCATTGTCCAATAAAATGCATAGCACCTAGTACATATTCATTAAATGCTATTGAATAAATAATTTCAGAGGAAAAGGAACTTCAGTGATCATTTAGCCCACTGGTTTACAATCCTCATTACAGGCACTGGTGGGTTTGAGAAACATACTGATGCCCTATTCCTACTGCTTTAGATTCTAATTCAGTTGTTTGAAGGGTGAGCCCAGAAATTGGTATCGTTTTCAAGCTTCCCAGCTAATTCAAATATGCAGCTAAGATTGAAAACCACTCAACTTTATCATCAGAATTCTTGACTTATCACCATTGAAAGCCCAATTCTCTAATTTTATAAAAGAGGAAAATGAAGTCCAGAAAAGTTAGGTGACTTAAGCTATGAAGTCTGGTCAATAGCAGTCCAAATCTGAACTTTATGACTTGGACTCCAACAGTTATGCCCAAAACCTTACGTGCTTTCCCTATCAATGAGGATATTTTATAGAGAGATTACAGTGAATTTAAGATAATGCATATTGTTTTTGGATAGGGCATGTTATTCCTTTCTAATGCAGAGGTTGTACAGAGTAGTAGAAAATAGAAGTTATGGGAGTTTGGTGAATGGAAGAGAAGTCATCTGCTAAGAGGGAAGTGGGGTTAACTGAAATGGGACAAGAGGGAAGTGGGATTAGAGATGCTTAGCATATTCTTCCACCAGAAGGATCACGTGTCTGGAAGACCTTAGCTTTACAGTTAACTAGAGGACTCAGAAGCTGGGGCACATCAGCAGGGGACATATTTAGCAATTAGATACAACAAATATCCCTATGTTTTAACACTCTGCCTCACAAAATTGTTTCAGCATATGAACACTTGGATTTATTGTTTAGAAGATACTTTTTATTCTTAGCTTTGACAGACAAAAGTATCCCCTGCAAATACCTGTGTGGCAAAAAGCTTACTTTGGATTTGAAATCATCTCCAAATTACTGTACACCAAATGAATCAAAACCTCATGTACCACAGATACCTGTGTTCTGATGGCATATCATGAATCATACCCAGCTGATCATGGGGGGTCCCTCTGAAGAGAATTCTGTATGTGGTGAGGAACAAGGCTCCTTCTGCTGGCAGGAGCTGAGGGCCTCCAAGAAGACCTCCAGTAGCTTCTTCTCTTCCATCAGGATCCAGTAGGACTCGAAGACCTTCACAAACAATTTCTTCTCCTGGTAGCAGAGCAGGTCTAAGAATCTTGGGCTTACAACAAAGACAATATTTTAAACACAACTTTTGTGAGGTTTCTAACACTTATACCAAGGTATTTTCAGTTACATACCTAAAAAACTTAGGCCAGAGTTGTCAGAAAGACAAAGGAGAAAGCAGATTTGGTAGGAGGAAGAAATGAAGTTTGTACATCCAAATGGGAAAAGATTCTTTGCAGTATTGCTTGTTACCAGTAAAAACATTGGGCAATAACATAAATGTTTGAAATATCCATTCAATGGAACATTTTGCAACTTTAAAAAAAAATAATGTAGACTTGTATGTGTTAACTAACACAGAAAGATATCCAGAATACATTGTTAAGTTAAAAAAGCAAGTTGGAAACCAGTGCATATATTATGTTCTCATTTTTGGAAAAAGAAAAGAAATTGTGAGAATATGAATCAAACTGTTAACAGTGGTGCTACTGTGGTTAAAGGTGAAGGTAGGGGTGGGAAGGGGGAATTACAGAGGACTTTCACTTGTTGGGTATTTCTTGGGTATTTCTTTTATGCTTTAATTTTATACAGAGAACATTATTACTTTTGTAAATTGAAAAAACAAACACTTGAAAAAATGGATGAGTCCTTTGTATGAGGAACCATATGATATGCTCCTCTGTGTTTAGGGAGAAGAAAAACAAATCTCTCCTGAAGGTCTGACATATTTATTTTTTACTATGCAATAAAAACTATATAAATCAGACTTTTTTTTTTTTTTAACTAAACTTCTTAGAGCTAAATGTAAAGCCCAAGATTAATGATCACTGTGTCTCAGGTTTCTGATAAAATTCTCTTTCTACTTATCTGGTTTCTGATCTCTCCTTTGAATTTATTTTTAATAGTTCTGTTATACTAGCAAGAGGACCCAAGCCCTAGACTACTGGTGCCAGATTAGCTACAAAACAATCATCTGGAAGTTCTGTTAACATACAGATTCCCAGGCCATGTTGCAGGGTACTCTGATTCAGGAGGCTGGGGTAGGGTTCAAGACTAAATTTTTAATAGACTTCCCAGCTGCTTCTGATGCACAGCCAGATTTAGGGACCTGGTGTTTTATGGTAATTGCCTTAAATCCTTTTTCTGGGTGAAGTAGGCACAGCATAAAATCTTGGGTTCGGCTTAGAAGTTAGAACTGTTGGGTGGCGCCTGTAGCTCAAGTGTCTAAGGCACCAGCCACATACACCAGAGCTGGCGGGTTCCAATCTGGCTGTGGCCTGCCAAACAATGACAACTATAACCAAAAAATAGACGGGTGTTGTGGCCAGGGCGCCTGTAGTCCCAGGTACTCGGGAGGCTGAGGCAAGAGAATCGCTTAACCCCAGGAGTTGGAGGTTGCTGTGAGCTGTGATGCCATGTGCCATGGCACTCTACTGAGGGGACATATTGAGACTCTTGTCTCCAAAAAGAAAAATTGATATTATAACCTAAAAACATGTAGTCTGGAATAATTACCTTCTGTATAGGTGGAAGTCTTCTGCTTTCTCTATGTACTGCTTCCAGGGTCTCAATGTGCATGGCTACAATTCCTAGGATGAGTCACAGTATTCAAGTACAAGCGCACAAAACAAGCAGAATAAGAACACATTTTGGATGTTTTAGAACCAAAAACTAATCAACACTTAATGGTTTCTCAAAAGGTTAAACTTAGAATTACCATATAATACAGTAATTCCACTCCTACGTATGTATGTACCCCAAAGAAAAGAAATCAAGGGCACAGATGCTGGTATGTGAATGTTCACAGCAGTATTATTCAAAATAGCCCAAAGGTGGAAACAACCCAAGTGTCCATTAACAGCTGAACCGATAAACAAAATGTGGACTATCCAGACAATGGAATGTAGTCAGCCATGAAAAGGAACGATGTTCTGATACATGCTACAACATAGATGAACCCTGAAAACATTATGCTAAGTGAAATTATCCAGATACAAAACTACAAATATAAATGATTCCACTTACACGAAATATCAAGAATAGGCAACTTCATAGAGACAGGAAGTAGATCAGAGGTTACCGGGGGCTAGGCATGGGGAAGCAGGAGTTATTGTCTAAATGACGTAAAATACACATGGACAGAAACAAGTGAAGCCTTCCCAGCAACACTGATAAGCTGAGCAAGCTGAAACTGGACAGGTGACTCAGAAAGAATGCTGTTGACTGTTTCTTGGAAGTGAAATAACGGACCATAACACAGTATGTCTCAAAACTTCCGTAGTGACTTACGTACTTCAGGTTTGGCACTGCAACTCAATTATCTCCAATACTGTGATTCTCTAAAATTTGCAAAGTGATTACCTGGTATCATGCAATGAAGACTCTTGATATGATCCTGAGTAACTCCACTCTCTGTACAGACTTTGTCAATAAATCGAGTAATGAACCGCACAACAGAATTGGCAATGTCATTATTCTCTGAATCTTCAAACCCACTCTCTGTATCATAGCTCTCAGCTACACTTCCTGCAATACTAAGACAATCAAAGAAAGAAGTCATGGTTAGTACTCAAATGCAACAAATGACTACTACCTGACGGTCAATTCGTATAGCAATCAAAATGTGCTCAATGTTCTACTTGTCTCTATATTTGGAAAACATTGTAAGGAATTATCCTTTGGACCCAGATTTGTTTCTGTAAGGAATACTTTCTGTCATTTTCCCAAAAGGAACACAGGAACCATAGAAAATAAAGCATTTATTATCTTCCACCTGAGCCTTCTAAACAACTTGTCCTTCCAATTAATTACTAAATAGAGCCAAAAAAGTAATACGGTTATCTCTGGCAATTGGGGAAATGTTATCTGGTAGGCAAAATTAAATAACTTTTCTCAGAAATGAGCATATTCTTCTATATAGAAGGATCAAACTGTCCTATGAACCATTCTCTTGCCAGGATTTATCTCTGAGTGAATTACAACTCATTTGGCCAATTTGAAGCCATCATTCTTCTTGAGGTGATAAAATCATGCAAGAGAAGGGAACAAATTTGAAATGGAGCAGATGTAAAAGCTCAATCTCTTCCCTTATTGCTTATTCAGCTTCTACTACTCAACAAATTAGATTGCTAATCATGGAAAAGACTCATTTGTTTGTTCTAACCAACTTACTTATCTTTCCTCCAAAGCCAACCACAATAGCTAAATCAGTGTTGAAGTAAACCTAAGCAAAGAATATGGTCATCACATCATCCTAAACCATTAAAGAACTTAGGTGCCTTAGCCACCCACTGTGCAGACTTTGAGAGAGGATGGTCTTCTTTAATGGTAACTTTAAAAGAAAAGGAAAATATAGTTATTTTTGGTCATAACAGAGATTAACTTGACTGGTAGTGGGAGATAAAGCTGGGGACAGACCGAGGAAGATCTTAAAAATCAGGCAGATGAACCCAGATTGGTGAAAGAGTCTTGTGGAATGATAAGCAGTAAAGAAACGTGAAAGCATTATTTCATGAAGATTCTTTGGCAGTAGGTCAGATAATTACAGAAAGAGGAATACAAAATCAAACTACAAAAGGAGGAATAAAATAATCAGGGGATAGATTAGAAACTTGATACAACAAGAAATAAGAGATCCCCTATCTGTGCATGGACTGTATGGTACAAAATGCTGACTCAAAGCTGTCTAGCCTGGAAGATCAGAAACTTTTAGGTGTTTTTTTTTTTTTTTTTTTGAGACAGAGCCTCAAGCTGTCACCCTGGGTAGAGTGCCGTGGCATCACAGCTCATAGCAACCTCCAATTCCTGGGCTCAAGCGAGTCTCCTGCCTCTGCCTCCCAAGTAGCTGGGACTACAGGCGCCTGCCACAACGCCCGGCCATTTTTTGGTTGCAGCCGTCGTTGTTTGGTGGGCCTGGGCTGGATTTGAACCCGCCAGCTCAGGTGTACGTGGCTGGCGCCTTAGCCCATTGAGCCACAGGCACCGAGCCTTTAGGTGCTTTTGACAGAAATGAAATACCTACTTTAGGGAGATGGAGAGGGAAGGTTCAGAGATTTAGGCTTGTGTCTGAGCTTTCCAAGTATGAAGAGTTTGGCAGAGAAAACCAGAGTGGGAAGAGAAGAACAGCTGCCCAAAAGAGCCTGAGGTGAATAATTCAGGAGAGCTTTAACAACTACGAGGCTGTTATAGCATACGCCATTGAGGCCTTAAAAAGGACAGAATTTCAGGGTCAGCACCTGTGCTTAGTGGTTAGGGTGCCAGTCACATACACCGGGCTGGTGGGTTCGAAACTGGCCCAAGCCTGACAAACAACAATGACAACTACAACAAAAAAATAGCCGGGCATTGTGACAGGTGCTTGTAGTCCCAGGCATGGTAAGAGAGGCAAGAGAATTGCTTGAGCCCAAGAGTTTGAGGTTGCTGTAAGCTGTGATGCCACAGCACTTTACCAAGGGCAACATAGTGAGACTCTGTCTCAAAAAAAAAAAAAAAGGAGGGTAATCTGTTCATTTTTTCATTCATTCATTTATTTTTTTTTGAGACAGAGCCTCAAGCTGTCACCCTGGGTAGAGTGCCGTGGCATCAGAGCTCACAGCAACCTCCAATTCCTGGGCTCGAGCGAGTCTCCTGCCTCCACCTCCCAAGTAGCTGGGACTACAGCTGCCCGCCACAACGCCCAGCCATTTTTTGGTTGCAGTGTCATTGTTGTTTGGTGGGCCCAGGATAGATTCGAACCCGCCAGCTCAAGTGTACGTGGCTGGCGCCTTAGCCCATTTAGCCACAGGTGCCAAGCCATTATTCATTCATTTAATCATTTGATTAACCAAATATTTATTGAATACCTTACTGTATGTAAAGATCCTGGGGATATGGCAATAAAAACATAGATAAAGCAGACAATAATAAGCAAATATATAATATAAATCAGGTTGTAGAAAACGTCATGAAAGAAAATAATGCAAGATAGACGACAGAGTGATGGAGTTGCTACTTAAACTAGGGAAGTCACGAGGGCCTCTCTGGGTAGGAATGTTTGAGCAGTGACTTAAAATAAAGTGAGAGAGTAAATGAAATACCTAGGAATATACCTCACAAAAGAGGTGAAGGTCCTCTATAAAGAAAACTATGAACCCCTAAGAAAAGAAATATCAGACGATATTAACAAATGGAAGAACATACCATGCTCATGGCTGGGTAGAATCAACATTGTTAAAATGTCTATACTTCCCAAAGCAATCTACAGACTCATTGCCATCTCTATTAAAATACCAACATCAGGCTCAGTGCCTGTACCACAGTGTTTAAAAAAAACCGCAGTGGCTTTTTTTTTGTTGTTGTTAAGAGCAACTTTATTGTTTCACTGGTGCAAAAAAAAAAATTATGATAATTGTGATGCACTGCCCTCTAAATTTACAATAATGAATGGTATACATAAATTATATAAAATCACATTTTCATTTTATACCATTTAGAATCAAATTATTATTTATTTATTATTATTATTATTATTTTTTGCAGTTTTTGGCCGGGGCTGGGTTTGAACCTGCCACCTCCAGCATATGGGGACGGCACCCTACTCTTTTGAGCTACAGGCGCCACCCTAGAATCAAATTATTTTGATAAATATGTCCAGAGTTTAACATAAGTTCCTAAAGGATGGTTGAATCCAAATATGCAAAATATAGCTTCTGGTTTTGGCCATGGTGCTTTAAAATTCTTAAACATGCATTAATATATTCTAGTCGTAGGACAAATATTACACATGGCCTAATCCTGCATCAGGAAGAAGCCCAAGCTGAATTTCACATACAGTATTCCTTTCCTCTAAATTATTTTCAAATTGGACTAGAATACACCAAAGTTGGCAGGTTCGAACCTGGCTGGGGACAGCTAACCAACAATGACAATTGCACCAAAAAATAGCTGGGCATTGTGGTGGGCATCTGTAGTCCCAGCTACTTGGGAGGCTGAGACAAGAAAATCACTTGAGCCCGAGAGTTTGAGGTTGCCGTGAGCTGTGACACTACAGAACTCTACCAAGGGTAACATAGTGAAACTCTGTCTCAAAAAAAAAAAAAATACCAACATCATGCTTTCAAGACTAGTGAAAAATAATTCTTCATTTTGTATGGAATCAGAAAAAACCCTGTATAGCCAAGGCAGTTCTTAGTAATAAAAACAAAGCCAGGGGCGTCAGCCTATCAGACATTAAGCTGTACTACAAGGCCATAGTGATTAACAAGGTGTGGTATTGGCACAAAAATAGAGACAGACATCTGGAACTGAATAGAAGACAAGGAGATGAAACTAACATCTTATAGCCACTTAATCTTTGATAAACCAGTCAAGGACATACACTGGGGTAAAGAATCCCTACTCAATAAATGGTGCTGGGAGAACTGAATAGCCACATGTAAAAGACTGAAACTGGACCTGCACTTTTCTCCCCTCACAAAAATTGATTCAAGATGGATAAAAGACTTAAATCTAAGGCACAAAACAATAAAAATCCTCAAAGAAAATGTGGGGAAACACTTGAAGCTATTGGCCTGGGGAAAGACTTTATGAGGAAGATTCCCATGGCAATTGCAACAACAAAAATAAATAAATGGGACTTAAAATAAAAAGCTTCTGTATAGCTAAGGAGACAACAACCAAAGCAAATAGACAACCTACCCAATGGGAAAGGATATTTGCATATTTTGAATTAGACAAAAGCTTAATAACTAGGATTGACAGAGAACTCAAATTAAGCAACATAAAAAGAACCAACAATCCTTTATACCACTGGGCAAGAGAAAGGAATACAACCTTCTCTAAAGAAGATAGACAAATGGCTAACAAATATATGGAAAAATGCTTACCATCTCTAATTATTAGAAAAATGCAAACCAAAACTACCCTGAGATACCACCTAACCCCAGTGAGAATGGCCCACATCACAAAGTCTCAAAACTGCAGATGCTGGCATGGATGTGGAGAGAAGGGAACACTTTTACACTACTGGTGGGACTGCAAACTGATACAAAAGAAACTGCAAACTTCTAAAAAGGAAGTATGGAGAACCCTCAAAAAACTCAAACTAGACCTCCCATTTGATCCTGCAATCCCATTATTGGGCATCTACCCAGAAGAAAAAAAGTCCTTTTACCATTAGGACACTTGCATTAGACTGTTTATTGCAGCTCAATTTATAATCGCCAAAATGTGGAAACAGCCTAAATGCCCACCAGTCCAGCAATGGATCAACAAGCTGTGGGACAGGTATACAATGGAGTACTATTCAGCCACTAAGAAAGATGGAGACTTTACATTTTTGTATTAACCTAGATGGAAATGGAACACATTATTCTTAGCAAAGCATCACAAGAATGGAGAAACAAGAATCCTATGTACTCAATTCTGATATGAGGATAATTAATGACATAGCACTGGTGGGGGGGGATGGGGAGAACAGAGAAAGGGAGGAAGGAAGAGGGTTGGGGGTTCACAGGGGGTGGTTCACCTTTTGGGAGCAGAAAACTATTACAAGAGGGTCTTTATCTAACACAGTGGTTCTTAACCTGTCGGTTGTGACCCCTTTGGGGGTTGAATGACCCTTTCACAGCAGTCACCTAAGACCATCCTCCATCTCAGATATTTAGGTTATGATTCATAACAGTAGCAAAATTACAGTTATGAAGTAGCAACACAAATAATTTTATGGGCTCGGCGCCTGTGGCTCAATGGGCTAAGGCGCCAGCCATGTACACCTGAGCTGGCGAGTTTGAATCCAGCCCGGGCCCGCCAAACAACAATGACGGCTGTAACCAAAAAATGGCTGGGTGTTGTGGTGGGCGCCTGTAGTCCCAGCTACTTGGGAGGCGGAGGCAAGAGACTCGCTTGAGCCCAGGAATTGGAGGTTGCTGTGAGCTGTAATGCCATGGCACTCTATCCAGGGTGAGAGCTTGAGGCTCTGTCTCAAAAAAAATAAAAAATAAAAAAAAATAATAATAATTTTATGGTTGGGGGTCACCACAACATGAGGAACTGCATTAAAGGGTCATGGCATTAGGAAGGTTGAGAACCACTGATCTAACACAAGCAATCAGTGTAACCTGGTTCTTTGTACCCTCAATGAATCCCCAACAATAAAAAAATTAATAAATAAAGTGAGAGAGTGATTCTTGTGACTATTTCCGGGTGAGTGTTCCAGAATGAGGGAATAACCAGTATAAAAGACTTGAGGCTATAATATGTGTGGAGTGCTTAAGGATCAGCATCAGCAGGGGGACCAGTTTAATTGACACAGAGTGATAAATAAGGTCAGATCCTGTTAGGGCTTGTAGGACATGGTAAAGATTTGGGGTTTTATTCTCAGTTGTAAAGTCATTGGATGGTAGAGAGTAAGGAATGATTGAGGACATGAGTATAAAGTTGAGGAAAAGGAGGGCTGGGAAACAAACAGTCACTTTGGAAAAAGATGCTTGCTAGTAATTTTTCAGAGCAAATTTTTTGTAAATTGCTTTGGCAGAAAATGACAGAAGGGCTGGTTTAATTGTGGCTAAGACTTTGGAAAGTTGAGTTTTTAAAGAGAGTGTGGGAGGTGGTTCAATAATAGGATGAACTCACTCTTTTAGAGAGAAGAGATGAGCAAGTCTAAAGGTGCGGAAAAGTGGTTGATTTTTGAAATAGGTACAGCAATATTTGTCCCAAATGCTTTATATTCTCGGCTAAGCCAAAAAGGTCCTAAGAAGAGTATTAGGAGGATCTCCGTGTGTCCATGTTTCAGTACCTGTTTGTGACGATGCTGTTGCTTCCGCTCTCCCAGTCACCTGGTGCTGACGTTCTTAGGAGCTTGTTCTTACTTGTGTCTAGTGGAACTAGCAGGTTGACCATGAGGTTTGCAAAGTGGATGGCCTGACTGAACACAGTGCTTTCCTCATGTTGTACTAGCTCTTGTTGAGTCGATTTGCTCAGAGTAGGCCAAAGGCGTAGCTGCTCGGCTGCCAGGTCCATTGCTGTTTTCTGATACTGGTCATCAGGAAGCT
Organism: Perodicticus potto; assembly: GCA_963574655.1. Taxonomy (NCBI): domain Eukaryota; kingdom Metazoa; phylum Chordata; class Mammalia; order Primates; family Lorisidae; genus Perodicticus; species Perodicticus potto. Next base: position 1,615 of record CAUYRH010128364.1, on the reverse strand, counting down.
TATCCTAAAAAACAAAGCGACACAATCCAAAGAGAACATCTACCACTTCATATAACTTCAAAAAACATAATTTTTTTTTATTTTTTACTTTTTTGAGACAGAGTCTCACTTCATTGCCCTTCATACAGTGCCGAGCTACTCATAGCTCATAGTAACCTCAAATTCTTGGGCTCAAGTGATTCTCTCGCCTCAGCCTCCCAAGTAGTTGGGACTATAGGCGCCTGCCACAATGCCTGGCTATTTTTAGAGATGAAGTCTCACTCTGGCTCAGGCTGGTCTTGAACCTGTGAGCCAGGCAATCCACCTGTGTCAGCCACCCAGAGTGCTAGGATTACAGGTGTGAGCCACCGGGCCCAGCCTAAAAACGTAAATGTTTTAAATAACTTTATTAAATATCTATGTCAGCAAAAAGGTAAACATAGCAAAACATAACTACCACAAAACAGAACCTAGTCTTTTTTCCTAGATCTACCAGGCCTTGAGTGGAAGCATATGCCAGACCCAAGGAAGTAGTGGCAAAGCACTTTATATCTCATGAAGAGCTGGTACATTATGGTCTCAACTGTACTCAACCTACAGCACTGAGACAGACTTCTTAGAATCGATGACATAAAAGCAGTGATATGCGTTAGCTCTATGAATACTTTTGAGATAAATCAATATTAGCATTACGGCTGCTTAAAAAAACTATCAAAAGAACCCCACCAACCCAATTAGACTATGACAATCAATCGTCAAGGCTGCTTTAAATTCAATTCATGAGGATGATCATTTCTAACACTTATTATTTACTATATCCCAAGAACTCTTCAAAGCACTTTGCATGTATTATGACATTAAAATCTTATAATCAACGTATCTATTCACTTTATCAATAAGGAAATAAGGCATAGAGAAGTAACATGACTTGCCCCAAACCAGATAGCTAACAAACCACTCTTTCAAATTAAAAATAATTATCTTTTCTTTTTTTTGTTTTTAGACAGCGTTTCACTATGTCACCCTTGGTAGAATGCCGTGGTGTCACAGCTCACAGCAACCTCAAACTCTTGGGTTTAAGTGATTCTCTTGCCTCAGCCTCCCAAGTAGCTGGGACTATAGGCACCCACCACAACGCCTGACTATTTTTTGTTGTTGTAGTTGTCATTGTTGTTTGTCAGGCTCAGGCCAGGTCCGAACCCGCCAGCCTCAGTGTATGTGGCCGGCGCCTAACCCACTGAGCTATGGGAGCTGCCTAAAAATAATTTTCTTTATTTTAAAATATTTTTTGATGTACTTTTCTTGAAAATATTTCATGTTGATAAAATATACAGAAACAGATACAGATCAGCCCTAAATGAAGACTTTATCACTGGCTTATTTTTGAGCAAAACTACTAAATTTTACATTTATTTTAGAGTCAAGTAACTTAATTTGACATTTCTTTTTTTTTTTTAAGAGATAAACATTCTACAAATTAGTTTATTTTATTTTATTTTTTTTCCTTTTTTTTTTTATTGAATCATATCTGTGTACAATAATTCAGTCATGGGGTACAGTGTACGGGCTTCAGATACAATCAGAGATATTTTCATCAACCTGATTGCGATAACATTCAAGAGACTTTCTCATTACT
>CAUYRH010128360.1:0-19921 GCA_963574655.1 Perodicticus potto | reverse complement strand
AGCTGTGTGACGCCATGGCACTGTACCGAGGGCGATAAAGTGAGACTCTGTCTCTCCAAAAAAAAAAAAAAAAAATGCCAAAGATTGTCAGCACACCATTAGAAGCTAAAAAGAGGCAAGGAAGAACTCCTCTCCCACTAGTTTCAAAAGGAACATGGCCCTGCTGACATCTTGATTTCAGATTTCTGGCCTCTAGGACTGTGAAACAATACATTTCCATTGTTCTAAAACACTCGTTGGGAGTACTTAGTCACAGAAACCTTCAGAAATTAGTCCACCCAGTCAATATCTGTTGAAGGAACACATGGTGCTGTTTGTATTCTTAATGAGAACCTAGCATCTTTGACTGCGTATGGAACCAGGTAGGACAATGGGGGCATGCTTGTCCTGCTCTATAGGAGTCAGGGAGCAGAAATAGGCAGGATAGGGCAGGATTAGAACCTCGGCCATTGGCTCTGTGCCTGTAGCTCAGCAGCTAGAGTGCCAGCCACATACACAAAGGGCCGGTGGGTTCAAACCCAGCCTGGGCCCGCCAAACAACAGTGACAACTACAACAAAAAAATAGCCGGGCGTTGTGGCAGGCGCCTGTAGTCCCAGCTCCTTGGGAGGCTGAGGCAAGAGAATCACTTAAGCCAGTGGTTCTCAACCATCCTAATGCTGGAACCCTTTAATATATATCCTGCGGGTCGCACCCACAGGTTGAGAACCGCTAGCTTAAGCCCAAGAGTTTGAGGTTGCTGTGAGATGTGACACCACAACTCTCTACTGAGGTAGACATAAAGTCTGCCTCAAAAAAAAAAAAAAAGGGCAGCACCTGTGGCTCAAAGGGGTAGGGCCCTGACCCCATATGCCGTAAGTGGTGGGTTCAAGCCCAGCCCTGGCCAAAAATTGCAAAAAAAAAGAAGAAATAACTAACATCAGGCAGCACCTGTGGCTCATCGAGTAGGGCGCCAGCCCCATATACTGAAGGTGGCAGGTTCAAACCCGGCCTCCGCCGAACTGCAAAACAGAAAAATAGCCAGGCGTTATGGCAGGCACCTGTAGTCCCAGCTACTCGGGAGGCTGAGGCAAGAGAATTGCCTAAGCCTAGGAGTTGGAGGTTGCTGTGAGCTTTGTGACACCACGGCACTCTACCGAGGGCGATAAAGTGAGACTCTGTCCCTACAAAAAAAAAAAAAAGAACCTCAGTAGTCCAACACCAGTTTGTGCTCTTAAACTCTACACTTTCCAAGACACTGGAGAAGCCCAGCTCTAGAGAACCCCCCTGTCCTGGCCTCTGAGGGAATGAGAAGAAATGGGGCAGGGCTAATGAAGAAGGTATCACCATTTCTCAGGAGCCTTGTTTGAGAAAAAAGAAAATAAAATTAAGAAAAAAAATTGAACTGGGTGCTGTTGTTCAGTGGTTAGTGCACCGGCCCTGCACACCCTAGGCAGCAGGTTTGAACTTTGCCTGGGCCTGATTAACACACACACACAAAATAAACCTAATGAAAAGAGGACAGGAAGACACAGGCCTTAAAATAAGGCCAGGCGCAGTGGCTCATGCCTATAATCCTAGCACTGTGACCAAGACAGGTGGATTGCTTGAGCTCAGGAGTTCAGTTCAAGACCAGGCTGAGCCTCCATCTCCATCTCTATGGGCACCTGCCACAAACTCCTCCAGTGTTGTGGCAGGCGCCCATAGTTCCAGCTCCTTGGGAGGCTGAGGCAAGAGAATCACTTGAGCCCAAGAGTCAGAGGTTGCTGTGAGCTGTGATGCCATAGCACTCTACTGAGGGTGACAAAGTGCGACTATCTCACACAAAAAAAAAAGAAAGAAAGAAAAAGAAAAAAATTTTGCGGGGCAAGGTGGCTCACGCCTATAATCCTAGCACTTTGAGAGGCCAAGGGAAGAGGATGGCTTCACTTTAGGAGTTTGAGACCAGCCTGAGCAGGAGCGAAACCCCGGGGCAGCACATGTGGCTCAGTGAGTAGGACGCCAGCCCCATATACTGAGGGTGGCAGGTTCGAACCCGGTCCCAGCCAAACTGCAACAAAAAAATAGCTGGGAGTTGTGGCAGGCACCGTAGTCCCAGCTACCTGGGAGGCTGAGGCAAGAGAATCGCCTAAGCCCAAGACCTGGAGATTGCTGTGAGCTGTGATGCCATGGCTATCTAGCAAGGGCAACAAAGTGAGACTCTGTCTCTAAAAATAAATGAAAAAATAAAAATAAGAAAAGAGCGAAACCCCCATCCGCACTAAAAAAAAAAGAAAAAGAAGCCAGAATCATTGTGGGCACCTGGAGTCCCAGCTACTCAGGAGGCTGAAGCAGGAAGATCACTGAAATCCAGGAGTTTGTGGAAGCTAGGCTAATACCATGGTACTCTAGCCAGGGAAAAAGAGAAAAACTCTATCTAAAAAAATAAAAAAATAAAGAAGGGAAGGGAAAGAGAGGAAAGGGGAAGGGAGGGAAGGGGAGAGAAAGGGAGAGAGAAAAAGAAAAAAAGGAAGGCTAGGTCCAGTGGCTCATTTCTATAATCCTAGCACTCTGGGTGGCTCACAAGTTCGAGAACAGCCTGAGCAAGAATGAGCTCCTGTCTCTTAAAAAAATAAAAGCCAGGTGTTGTGGCAGGTGCCTGTAGTCCCAGCTACTTGGGAGGCTGAGGCAAGAGGATTGCTTGAGGCCAGGAGTTTGAAGTTGCTATGAGCTATAATCCCATGGCACTCTACCCAAGGCAACAGAGTGAGACTCCGTCTCAAAATAAATAAATAAATAAATAAATAAATAGAAAAGAAAAAAGATTAAAATAAGAAGGCACCATAAAGGAAGCAAGGATATTATTTGATTCTGAAACTCCCAGCAGACTCATGCACAGCTCTTGCTCACATGGACACCACTAGCAGGAGGCCAAAGCCCCAGTGCAGAGGTTCCCCCTACCCAGCTGGGGCAGAGGTCCTCATCACACACACATCAGGGTGTGGACAGGGGGCACTGTGCAGTGGGGGCAGTGAAGCAACAGCTCTTGCTATGCAGAATTTCAGAATGCGTTTGCTGGAGAGGCCCTCAGCATGTTTTCTGGTCTTACTTTTCTCATAACCCCGGGCACATCCAGTGCTGAGAGCCAGAAGTCTCCAGAGTTGGCCTGATCCCCAGCTGAGTCCTAGAAATTTCTCCTTCCACTTTAACCTGAGCTCTGTTCATTGACTGGTCTGCCTTTCAAAGCTCCCGGGACACTTTGACTCCCTGTCTGGCATCTAAACACTGGAAGTCATGCCATCCTGGAACCCTCCCAGGGATGCAGGCAGGTGAGCGTTTCCCCAGAGTTGGGGCTCCTAGCCAGGGCAAGCTGAGCACAAAGAACACTTGGAACTCATTGGACTCTGGTTCTCAGCTGTTACTGCACATGAACATCCTGCGGGAGCCAGAACAATGAAATCAGAATCATCAGACATTAAAGCACGTTATCTGGCTAAAATAATTTTTTAAATGTGATTGGTTCATCAGTAAATGAGAATGAGGTTGGCTCGGCGCCTGTGGCTCAATGGGCTAAGGCGCCAGCCACGTATACCTGAGCTGGTGGGTTCGAATCCAGCCTGTGCCTGCCACACAACAATGGCGGCTGCAACCAAAAAATGGCTGGGTGTTGTGGCAGGCGCCTGTAGTCCCAGTTACTTGGGAGGCAGAGGCAGGAGACTCGCTTGAGCCCAGGAATTAGAGGTTGCTGTGAGCTGTGATGCTACAGCACTCTACCAAGGGTGACAGCTTGAGGCTCTGTTTCAAAAAAAAAAAAAAAAATGAGAATGAGGGCTGGGCATAGTGACATGCACTTTTTTTGTAGTTTTGGGCTAGGGCCAGGTTTGAACCCACCACCCCTGGTATATGGGGCTGGCACCCTACTCCTTGAGCCACAGGCACAACCCATAACTATGGAATTTTAAATCATAGTGAAAATGATTTTTCAGTAGTGTTAGGACCATAGTTATATAACCATTTGGAAAAATTAAAAATAAAACAATAATAGGCCAGGCTCAGTGGCTCGTGCCTATAATCCTAGCACTCTGGGAGGCCGAGGCGAGTGGATTGCCTGAGCTCAGGAGTTTGAGACCAACACGAGCAAGAGTGAGACCCTGTCTCTACTAAAAATAGAAAAACTAGCTGGGCTTGTGGGGGGTGACTCTATTCCCAGCTACTTAGAGGCCAAGGCAAGGGGATCTCCTGAGCCCCAGAGTATGAAGTTGCTGTGGGCTATAATGCCACAGCACTCTACCCAGGGCATAGACTGAGACTCTATCTTAAAAAAAATGAAAAATTTAGGGTCAGGTGCAGTGGCTCATGCCTGTAATCCTAACACTCTGGGAGGCCGAGGCAGGTGGATTGTTTGAACTCAGGAGTTCAAGACTAGCCTGAGCAAGAGAGAAGCCCTGTCTGTGGCAAGTGCTTGTAGTCCCAGCTACTTGGGAGGCCGAGGCAAGAGGATTGCTTGTACCCAAGAGGTTGAGGTTGCTGTGAGCTCTGACACCACAACAGTCTACTGAAGAGAAGGCAACAAAGAGAGACTCTGTCTCAAAAAAAAAATTTTTTTTTTATTAAAACTTTTAAAATTATGGGCGGTGCCTGTGGCTCAGTGGGCAGGGCACCGGCCCCATATACCGAGGGTGGTGGGTTCAAATCTGACCCCGCCCAAACTGCAACAAAAAAATAGCTCGGCGTTGTGGCAGGCGCCTGTAGTCCCAGCTACTCAGGAGGCTGAGAATCATCTAAGCCCAGGAGTTGGAGGTTGCTGTGAGCTGTGTGGCGCCACAGCACTCTTCCGAGGGCAATAAAGTGAAACTGTCTCTACCAAAAAAAAAAAATTAAATTAAAAAAATGTTTTAAAAAGGGCAGCACCTGTAGCTCAGTGAGTAGGGTGCCAGCCCCATATACCGAGGGTGGCGGGTTCAAACCCAGCCCCGGCCGAACTGCAACAAAAAAATAGCCAGGCGTTGTGGCAGGCGCCTGTAGTCCCAGCTACTTAGGATGCTGAGGCAAGAGAATTGCCTAAGTCCAGGAGTTGGAGGTCGCTGTGAGCTGTGTGACGTCACAGCACTCTACAGAGGGCGATAAAGTGAGACTCTGTCTCTACAAAAAAAAAAAGTCTAGAATCTGGGCTGGTTACGGTGCCAGTCACATACACCTGAGCTGACGGGTTCGAATCCAGCCCAGGCCTGCCGAACAACAATGATGGCTGCAACCAAAAAATAGCTGGGCATTGTGGCGGGTGCCTGTAGTCCCAGCTATTTGGGAGGCGGAGGCAGGAGAATTGCTTGAGCCAAGGAGTTGGAGGTTGCTGTGAGCTATGATATGACAGCACTCTACCCAGGGTGACAGCTTGAGGCTCTGTTTCAAAAAAAAAAAAAAAAAGAAAGAAAGAAAAAAAATAGCCAGGCATTGTGGTGGGCACCTGTAGTCCCAGCTACTTGTGAGGCTGAGGCAAGAGAATTGCTTAAGCCCAAGAGTTTGAAGTTGCTATGAGCTGTGATGCCACGGCACTCTACCCAGGGTGACATAGTGAGACTCTGTTTCAAAAAAAAAAAACTAGAATCTGGAGCCCAGGAAAGGAGGGAAGGAGCTGAGAAGTCCTACCCAGGGAGGCCAGGGGTGTTCTAGGGGCACCTGGGAGTGGGGGACAGTTAAGGTCTGGAGCTACAAACACCGCAGCAAATGTGAATTACAAGTGAAGACAGTTGTACTAGATGTCCAAGAGAGGAGCTAGCTGGCACTGAGAAACAGAGGAATGGAGTCTACCCAGAAAGGACACTGGCCTGGTGAGCCAGTGGCCCTCAGAGTAGGAGCTGGCCACCCTGGCAGGCACAGCTACAAGGGAGACTACATAGGAAGCGGTCCAGAGACTGGGCAAGCGGGGGCCTAGAGCCAAGAGAGATTCTGTGAGAAGACCCAAGGGGATCTTGTCCTTCCTTCTCTGCACCTGTGGCAGAGTTAGGCTCTGGGGCCCACGTGGGTCACAATGTCCTCCTCACAACTTAATCTCCTTGGGAACTTCCCCTTAGAGCCAGAGGGTGAGAGGGACAGGATAGAGGGGCAGACCCATACCAGCTGCTCTGAAGCAGGATGCAACAGGAGTTTTGAGGGCTGATCTGGAGCATCCCATCTTGGATGGGGTCCAGAGAGGGTCTCAGGCAGGTGGTCTCTGGAATGTCCATACCCATAGACTTCAGGGACACAGTGGCCAACTGGGGGCCAGCTGCTCAGCCTGTCCCCCTGTCAGGCAAATGCTGTCCCCTCCCTTCTCTGGGTCCACAAGGAACTTCCTGTTTGAGGGGCAGGGGTGGGTGGAGGTTTAGCCATGGAGAAATGGGCAAATTCAGTTGGGGACAATAAGGGAAGACACAATAACATATCCTCCTCCTTTGGATGTCCAACCTGACCTGCCTGAAGGGCTTAGTACCCAGGCAGTCCCTCCCAGCCTCCACAAAAGCTGTCATCCTAGAGAGGCCAGTAGAGAGGGCAAAGAGGAAACCCTCTCCAAAAGATAAGGGAAGGGGGAGTGAGAACTCCCAAGAACCACCTTGGAATGGAGCTATTCATGATTACACAATGCCAGAAAGTAGTAAAATTTATGGCTGCTGCCATGTGAGAGCACCTCCCACACAGCTGGCACGCTGCTAAGCCCTCAGCTTGTTTTATCTCTTTGAAGATAGGAGAGCACAGTGGTCAAGGGCTCAAACTACAATCAGACAGAACCAGCTTCAACTCCAGCACAGCAGGAATCGTGTGGCCTTGGGCAAGTTTCCCAACCTCTCTGAGCCCAAGTTTTTTCATCTCATGTTTCTGACCCCAAAAGCCACAGTATTAATCACACTGTCACCTGGGGCCACCTTCACCTCTTGTACCTGCAAAGAGGAGCCAAGATGGTCAAGAGGGTTGTATATTTTTTAGGCCAGACAGTACAGTCCCAGGCAGAAGCCTCCCTGGCCAGGAATAGGCCCCGGGGGACCCAGGATCCTAGACTGGACTAAAGCCCTCCATCCCCTTGAACAAATAAGAAAAGTGGGTCCCTGAGTAAAAAGCAGATCATAGGTCTTGGACTCCTAGTCCAGTGCTCCCTCCACAACAGCACCCTTGGGAGTCTGTGCTTTTCAGCTATGGGTGCCAAGGAGACCAGAGTCTTCCCTACAATATCCAGAATGAGTAAACCCACAGAGACAGTAACAGATTGGTGGTTGTCAGGTGGGGAAAGAAGGGGGGAATACCTGTTTAATGGGTACAAGGTTTCCTTTCAGAGAATGTTTGGAACTAAATAGAGGCGGCAGTCATATACATTGTGAATGCACAAATGCCACCGAATTGTTCACTTTTAAAGGGTTAATTTCATGGTATGTGAATTACACTTCCAGTAACCCCCCCCTCAAAAAAAGTAATGGTATCTGTAGCTATGAGAATATAAGGAAAAAGGGCAAGTGCTAAGCGGGTAGGAAAGATGCAGGAAAGGCTAAGGGATGGGGGCAGGGAGGATGTGGTGGAACCAGATAAGTTTAAGGTAGGGTTGGGGGAAGGTTTGAGGGAGGCCAGGGAGGGTAGCCTGGGGGATGCTACTGGTTGAAGAAGTAGACTTTGATCCCAGGGCCAGGGGAGAGGGAGCTGGAGAAGGTGCTTGCAGCCTCTGGGCTGTTTGCTTCCTCTCAGACTGGAAGTTCCTGTGGCGTGGGGGCAGGGACCTCATGCTCTTTAGCTGTCTGATTTTCAGAGCAGCATCACAGGTAGGTTCTTTTAATACCCTAGCCCCAATGGAACAAAATTGAGTATGTTAAGCAGCACGAAGATTAGCCATCCCCCCACAACAGGGAAGTGAGGCTGGCTCAGTGTGTGCCACCTCCAAACAGGGGAGACTCCCCAGGGCACCCTTTTGGGGCTTCAGCACTTCCAGAGGGCAGCACCCTGGGGTCTGGGTGGGGGAAGGGATTGGGTGAGCACTAAGGGCTCTTTTGTCAGACCCAGGAAGGAGAGTGGGGGCAGCTACCGGAAGTAGGGGGTGAGAAGCTCCCTCCGGAATCTATCCCCCCCTTCCCTCCTCTCCCCAGTAGCACAGCTCCTGCACATGCTCAGTGTGCCCATGAATTGGGTTGGCTGCAGGGAGGGCATTGCCTGGCACCCCCACTTAAAGGGCCAGTGCCATCCTTGCCTGCTCCCAACAGGGCAACGGGACCTGGCCACCTTTTTTCCCCATACAGAGTTATTTCGCCTCATACCCTCTTCTCCACTTCCTGGCAGCTTCTTCCTGACCCATCCCACCAACCTCTGCCTACCTCACTGCCTTCTCGATTCCTCACTCCACTGCAGGCAGGGTCTGCCCACTGGGCATAGTTTTTCACCTGGGGTCAGGGAGCCCCTGAAGGGAAAGAAAGAGGAATCCCAGGCTAAGCTAGGCAGGGGTGGTGGGGAGCTTCAGCAACCATTCCTGTGAAATATCTGCTCTCTGGGCCTCTCTCCCCTGGTCCAGGTGCTGATAGGGTCCTAGAAAGCAAACGGGCATAGGCATAGGGAAGTTTGCAAAGGCCTATGGAGAAGGAGGCAGCTGTGTCCAAGCCCATGCTCCCCAGCTCAGGGTATGCCTTGTAAACTGGAGCATCCATCACAGCAAAGGGGTGGGGCAGAAGCCTAGCCGTGCCCCAGGATGATCTGCCTCTATACCTCTGACCCCTGGGATTGGGGGACAGGCACAGGAACCAGATGGGGGTGGGGCTGCCAGGACACTTTCCCACTCACACCCTCTCCTTTGTTTTCTTCTTGCCCCACCCTCTCCCACCAGCCTTGGGAAAATTAACCCACCTCAGTCTAGCCCTGGCCAAGAACCCTTCAGCCATTTTATATAGGGGTGGGAGGGAGCTGAGGGAACCAGCGAGAAGCTTCCCTGTCTCCAGGCTACTCAGCTCTGGGCAAGAGGGGCCAAACTCCTCACCTGCCCTCTTCCTGCATGGCCAGCCCATGACACATCCCCTCCCTGTACCGCTCCCCTCCACCCCCCAGTAGCCCTCTGGAATCTTCTCTCCTCCTAGATACACACACACACACACACACACACATACACACACACAACCTCTCTGGGTAAACAACCTTTGTCCCTGCCCTCCTTTCTCCCTCCAGGTTACAAGCTGGGGAACGAAGCAGCTAGGGGACTTCCCATAGAGGCAATGGGCCTTTAGGTCCCTCTAGCACCCCTGGGATGGGCGGTGGGCAGGGAGGGGGGGTGATGGGGAAGGAAGGCCTCTGGTGTCTTTCCTGGAATCTGGAAAGCTACTTCCTTTCTGAGCCTTCGGTTTGCCAGCTGTGAAGTGGGGACAGGACAGTCATTCCTGCTACCCTTCCTGACAGGTCTGTCTAGGGCACAAAGAGCAGCAGACAAAAACCCCTGCCCAGAATTCCAGGGACAGATCCCCCAGGGTGGAAGTTTGCTGTCTCTAAAACCCATCCTTTCCTAGAATCTGTTCTCACTGTGCTTCGTTTGTAGAAGGCGCCAGCCAGGCCTGGGTGTGGCAGGGCAGAAACGAAAGTTGTCCTGGCAACACACAGCATTTTGTCAACATTTCCAACCCCAGCAGCTCCCAGGCCGTCTCCTGCCCAGTGTGGCCTGTCAAAATGAGTGCCCAGAATGGAAGCCTGGCTAGGCAGCCGGCCCCCACCCTTCCCTGTACATGGTGGAAGGGCTCACTGATGAGTTAGTGACTAACTTCCTCCACCACCTCCAAAGTTATCCACGTTGCTGCCTGACACCTGATGCTGGCCAGTGAGGGTGCCAGGAGGGTGATGGAAGAGACAGGGTGTCTGGGGAAGGGTGGGTCCAAGAGCGAGGGTGTGGATGAGCTTGTTTCATAGCCGGGTACTGGTTGGTGGCATCTGCTGATGCAGCTCTTTTACACAGACAGGTATACGGTTCTCTTCAGGCAGCAAGAACCACACACACAGTGGGGCTACAGGAGTGGGGTGCTCAGAGAGGCTCAACAGGGCCCAGGAAAGCCAGACAGACCAGCTCTGCTGAGGACCAGGCCCTGCCCCCCTCTGCCTCTTGGTTTTATTTTCCATCAGGAGAATACTTACTTCCTTTGAGTGCATGATGACTAACCCCAGGCCCAACCCCTTGCCAGTAGGGTTAGGGGTGGAGGACTGTCAAGGTCAAGGAGTTGCAAGACACCCTGACTGTGTAGCGCCTACCCAATAGGAGAATTAAGGAACCTGAGTGAAACTTTTGAAAGAACCCCTGGACTCAGCCCTTCTCCCAAAGCCCTACCTCTCTCCTACAGGGGAAGCTCCCGGCTCCTCACAGCAATCTAGCATCTTAAGTGTCAGGTTCTGATTGAAAGCTCCAGACTGAGCTCCCTCCCACCTAAAAAAACCTTCAGTGCATCCTCAGTATTATAGTGGTAAAAAACAAAACAAAAAAACCTTCAGAGCAGTCTGATTGCTTCAGGACACACAGAGCAGAATTCGGGTATCCTGGAGACTTTGATGGTTCCCCATCCAGCGGTCTGCTTCCTCCCAGGCTTGGGGCAGAGGGAACTGGGACCCTACATGAACGTTTTGATTCTTAGACCTAGTGAAATGAACCCTAGCCACTCCCACTGGGTCTCACCAAGACCATTTAATTTCTCTGTAAAAAGTAAGATGACAGCAAAGAACCAACTGTGGAAATGACGAGAAGGAAGTCTGAACCTATTTTAGCTGTCCTCAAGGAACACAGAGTGCTGACAGTGGTTTTCTTCTGCCATCTGCCTCCTGGAGACCCAGCTGGCCTGAATGGATATGAAATAGGACTTTCTCCATGGGTCCCCCTAGGTGCCCAGCTCCTCACTGCGGTGGCTGCCATCTCGGTTCCACATCTCGTTCTCCTGGCGAAGCCGCTGGTTCTCAGTCCGCAGCCTCTCCACCTCGGCCGCCAGCTCCTCCACCTGGCGACAGGGCTGCTGGCCAGTACACACCTGCAGCCGCTGCAGCCTCCTGGTCTCCTCCTCAGCCTGCGACAGCCGCTTCTCCAGCTCTAGGTAGTCTCGCACCAACTCCTGCTTGCTGCGGCCCTGCAGGCTCTCTGTGTGGTAGCGTTCATATGCCTCAGAGAACTCCCGCTGCTGGAACTCACCTTGAGCTCGGCCCCGCCCGTCGCTGTCCCCTGCCTCACTCTCCCCACTGGAGCCTGGGTGGGAGATGCTGTGGGGCACATCCAAGTTGGGCTCCTCTGGGTCTCGGTCATTCATCAAGAACTGAGTGGTGTTGTAGGGTGCCACAGGCTGGCCTTTGGCGAACATCTCCTCACGAACACGCGAGGCCCTCTGGCTCTGCCGCTCATCCCGCTGTTGCTTCTCAGCCCAGCTCAGCTCCAGGTAGGGTCGCCAGTGCCGCTTGCGCTTTGATGGCCGTCGGCGGTGTTTCTTCCGGCCTAGCACAGCCTCTGCTGAGCAGGGCCCTGGGCTATGGGTCCGGGGACCCCTACCGTTCCAGCCCAGGCCACCCTCAGCCCCAGCAAGATCCTCGTCCTCTGAGTGGCTCTCCATCTGGGGTGGCAGGGGCAAGGAATCGCCAGAGTCATGAGGCTCAGGAGGTGTTCTGGGACTCCCTGGAGCACTAAAGGTCTAAAGAGAGGGGAGGAGGGAAGATGGATCACAGAAACCTATCCTGTCCATGCTGCCTGAAGTCAGACTTTCCACACCTGTTAACTTGGTCCCTCTCTAGCCCCTCATCTTTTATGACTGTTTATAGGTTTACCTATGTACTGTCAGTCCCCCAACCCTCCCCAAGTAAACTTACAGCAAGAGCAGGAATTTCACCTGTGTATTTCACTCTGTAACTTCATTGCCTGAAATAATACCTGGCAGTGAGTAGGCATTCCGTAAATACTGTCTGAATGAATGAAGTAGGGGAAGGAGGAAAATGGGTTGGAAGATGGCTCCTGATGCATTTGCTTGACAAGAAAACCAAATGGCATACACTCTTCCCTCTTCCTAGAAAGCTTGTCTTTCTAGGTGACCTGTGCAGGTGACCTGTGCAGCTGCGCAGACGCCCACATTCAGAAAGGCCCCACACTTGGCTTAATGCTGTCCTGGTCTTGAATTTTTTTTTTTTTTTTGAGACAGAGTCTCACTATGTTGCCCTCGGTAGAGTGCTGTGGTGTCACAGCTCACAGCAACCTCAAACTCTTGGACTCAAGTGATTCTCTTGCCTCCGCCTCCCAAGTAGCTGAGATTACAGGTGCCTTCTATAACTCCTGCCATTGTTTTGTTGCAGTTGTCCTTGTTGACTTTAGTTGGCCTGGGCCAGGTTCAAACTGGCCAGCCTCGGTGTACGTGTCCAGCGCTCTACCCACTAAGCTACAAGCACCACCTTGAATTTTTTTTTTTTTAGACAGTTTTACTCCATTGTCCCAGGCTAGCATGCTGTGGCATTATCCTAGCTCACAGCAACCTCAAACTTCTAGGTTTAAGTGATCCTCCTGCGTGAACACTGGAACTGCAGGTGCTCGCCAGCATGCCTGGCTAATTTTTTGCTATTTTTAGTGTGTGTGTGTGTGTGGGTCATTGATTTTGCTCAGGCTGGTCTTAAACTCCTGAGCTCGAGGGATCTTCCTGCCTCTGCCTCCCAAAATGCTAGAATTGCAGGTGTGCACCAAACTATCTATCTAAAACTTTTCAATAATTTTTGAAGGGGCCCTTTTGCACTGGACCTCACAAATTATGTAGCTGATCCTGCTTCCAGCTATTTGCATGGCTAACTCTTTTTCATCCTTCAAGGCTTAGTTCCAATGTCACCTTTTTAGGGAGGCCCTCCCTGACCACCCTATCTAAAATAGCCCTCCCTCATCTCCCCTCCTTAGTAACGCTATTACATCACACAATTAACACACAGCAATTAGCATGTGACCATTTACCATCTGTCTTCTTCCCATGAGAATGTGTCTTCTCTGTTCAACTCACCACTGTATCCCTATGCATGGCACAAGGTAAATGTTCAATAAATATTTGTTAAATGACCTAAAGCTTCTAAGATAGGAGGGATCCAAAAGATATTAGAAAATGAAACTCTTCTTTCTATCCTTCTAGGGTAAAGAAGACAGAATGTATTTACTCCAGGCAGAAGTTAGTATCATTCTTCTATATGAATGGCAGGAAAGAGGTCTGAAACAAGAAAGAGGGCCAACCTCCAGTCTGCAATGAGAATAGCCCAGAACTTAGCTAAGAGGTAGAAAGGATTTGTCAAGAGTGTACATCTGTTTATCTCTGTTGTGGTGAGGGTGGGAATACTGACTGTGGAAGATGGGGAATGAATTGCTCTAAGTTTGTGGTTTGCAGTATTTCTAATAATAACCACTACCATTAGTATGTTGTTTTATAATATACAATATGGTTCACAGACATCTGAGTAGGGGTCCCTACCAGGGTAGGTTGTGTATTGAGAGGTATGGTGTATGCAGTCTTATAAAGAGCTGGGGGTATGTTATATGCATTTTGGAGACCCAGAGAATTTCAGGGAGCAGGAGGCATAGTTGGGGTGGGGGTGTAGCACTTGTTGAGTTACTTCACCTGCAGGGAGATCACCAATCATGTGAGTGATGAGCCTTGTCTTCACCAGTGACTTGGGCCAACTGAGTCAGAACTGCTGCCCCACCTGAGAAAAGCAAGTCCACCAGAAACTCCAAGGCAGGGTGGCTTGTTTGTCTGTATATAATCACTTATTTGCTGCTGGCCCTCAGTGAATGTCCCCTAAAGATCCTCCCCCTACTCAAGACAGTCCTGCCCCTAGCTCTACCTACTACCTTCATCCTAAAGATTTATCTCTCTACCACTACTACCAGTACTATGGATAAGCTACGGGACCTGAGTGAGTCATTTGCCTTCTCTGAACCTTCTAGCCCTGACGTATGATGAATTCCAAATTCACTAAATCCAGGAAACAATGAAGTGACCAGGCAAGGTAGGTCAGAAGCTCCTCTGACTCCCACCTTAAGTTCCTTTCTCATCTATAGGGAGTTGTGGGTTAGGGGAGAAAAATGGATAAGGTAGGTGACCAGAGAGAGAGCATGAACTGGGCTGGTATGGGCTCCTGTTGCCAGATCATAAGGTGGCATTCTCTCAGGACCTGATACAATCTGCCTCTCTCCTGGGTTATATTCTACTCCTCACCTCCATTACAAATAACAAATCAAAAACTCTTTTTCCTGCTTCTTATTTGGTTTTCAGCCAGGACAAAAGGAAAACCAAGTTCAACCAAGTTCTTTAGCCTTGAGATCAAGACAAGGTTCTGTTATCAAAAGACTAAATTTAAACCCTGGTCTATTGCCTGTAGTCTATACAGTCTATACATGATTCTGGAAAAGGCATTTCAGCTCTCCGAAACCTTAGCTTCTGTGAACTAGGTAAATAATTCCTACCTGGAAGAGTCATTAGGATTTCATGAGATAGTACAGAATTAGCATCTGGCCTATTGCCTAGCACGTAGTAGGGTCTCAAAATACTATTTCCTTGAATCTACCAATCTTTCTCCTACCTGAAAAAGGAGCTAGGATCTCAGGTCAGGATCCATGTTCAGGGTACACAGGTAGTTGGGAGGGTGAGAGCTTACCTTGGCCTCCTCCAGGACTGCTGGTGACTCTGTGTTACAGTTGGTCTGGTTCGGAGTGGCCATTTTCTTCTGTTCCAAATCTTTCAGCAGATGCCTTTTTTAACTAGTGACACCTAATTTGAACAACAAAAACCTAAGTCCTAAGTGATTCTCAGGAAGACTCAGGCTGGTTATAATTGTTTGCCCAGGCACAGACAGCCATTTTGAAGCACCAGACCAGTACACCTTCATTTTTAAATGAAGGCCCCGAGGGTTTCATCCATCCCTGCTTTTGGCACCTTTAGCTAGCAAGGGGCCAAATGGGATTAAGATGCCATGTTTCCAATCCTGTTCCTCAGGCCCCAGGCCAGGGTTTGTAGCCTATGACATTCACTGAAACCCAGGCTGGCAGCTAGAAAGCTAGGCCAAAGCTTGTTTCCCCAACAACCAAAGGGGGAAAGGAGACTGCCTGAGGAAGCTGGAATAGAGCGGGTCTGCAGTTCTGGCCAGAAACATGTAGCAAGCTTAGGAGTCCTTTCCCACTGCCTCCAGAGCCCCCTGTCTGGATGCAGCCCTGTGTCCCAAACCCCCTCCCCAGGCTGGGCTCCAGAAAGGAATGCCTCTAGAAGCATGGTTGGGATCTGGGCCAAGCCTGAGGCTGAGGCCTTTTCCTACAGGGTTTGGACTGCCTCTCTCTTTCCTCTCAGAGCGGGAAACAGAGGAAAGGGGAAGGATTAGTCTTCGAACTACATGCAGCTGAGAGGAAAATCCAATTGGGATGAGGATGGATTTCTTGGAAGAGGGGAAATAGTCATGGAAAGAGATTTTGCAAAGGTGGAACTAACCTATTCGCTGAGAGGGCTATGCACACGACTACATCTGTGTGTCTTTCTGTGCGACCGCCTGTCTTTGCCATTCCCAACGCCTCAGCCCTACCTCTTGCTGCAGTTGCAGCAGCTCTGGTCAAGTCGCTCAAGGCACTAAAGTGGGGGGAGGGAACAGCCGGGCAGCGCGATGCCTGTTGGGGATTGTAGTCCTTCTATCCTAGGAAAGAGGGCCAAGACCCTGTCACGTCAGCAGCCCACCCGAGAACTCCAAAACCCGTCTACCCTTGCGTGGGTGGTATCGCGCGCGCGCGCGCACGCACATTACCTCCTTTGATTGGCGAAATCTTCTGCCAATATTCTCACTTGCCTCAGCGATTAGCTGTGCGTAAGAACAATCCAGACCCACCTTCCCCGAGCTCAATTAAAAAGTTCATTGATGGCGTTAATCTTTACCCGGCAGAAAATAGATCCGGGTGAGGGGGAGGGGCCTAAGCGCGGAGGGATCCTCGGGCCTTGAGGAAGGCGACGAGAAGAGCGGTGGCCATCGCCGCCATTTTGGGCTGGGAGGAGGCAGCGGAGGGACTCCCTGCGCAGTGAGAACACCCCATGGGGGGTGGTCCGGGCGCGGGGAGAGGCCGGGCCGAGTGGGCTGCCTAAAGTGGCAGCGCCGGGAGAAGGCGGGGAGTGGGATCCGGGGCTGGGGAGGGCGAAGGTTGGAGTCTTCCTAGCCAAGCCCAGTCCTCAAACCGTCCCGGCAGCCCCGCCGCTTCGCCCTCTCAGAGGGCGGGGTTCGTGGGCAATTACCGCGTGTTTCCCGAGACCCCCACAGGGGAGAGGCTGGTGAAACGATTCCCCTCTGCCGTCCTTCCACAGGGGTGCGGATCCTGAGGCCGAGCTCTGCCGACTTCTCTCCCCACCCCCATTCAGCCTGGGTATGGCGGCTAGGCCCAGCGTGGCAGGACTCCCACCTCGACCGTCGAGGGGGGGCGACGCCAGATTCCAGAGGCTGGCGCCGCGGGGGAGGGCCGAGGTCGCAGGTCTGACCGCTGGTCCCTCAGGCGTGGCAGTTAGTTGGAGGCTCCGAGGGCAGAGATCCCGGTGCACCCACCGTCTTACCCCCAAACACCCGCCTGTCAGGCTGCGAAAAGAAACAGCCTTCTTGTAACTACCGTAGCAACCACTGATTCCCCCTGAGACCAGCCAGACGGGGGCACGTGGGAACCTTCACGAGCCCAGTGCTTGGAGGTCTCTGAGGTTCTTGCCCGCAAGATCTCTCCCGTCCAGCCCCAATTCTCGGACGACCTGACCCCCTACGTCACCAGCCACTTTAGGAAACTAAAAGTGTATTGTCCCACTTCTCTTGAAAGTTTACAACAAAGGGTTGGGGATTTGATCTTTACGGGGCTGGGACACAAAATAATTCATAGTCGCCACAGCCCAGGAATAGAGTGGCCCATTTTGGACGCTTCATGAACATCTGCTTGCAGCTTGCATTGTGAAATATGAGCCTTAACTTTTACCAAAAATTCTAGAGAAGTGGCTGCCCTTCTACAGGGGATAACGAACTACAGTATCTCCAGTACTACCTTTGTAAGACTACAAAATCTTTCTAGTTTAAAGAATTTTCTCCCACAAACTAAATAAAATAGGGGAAGTATTTTGCGTGCCACTGGTGCGTTGTTACGAGGGAACCTCTAATTTGAAGTTTCAAGTAGTTGAAAATCACTTCTATAGATTCTAGATGCTACCAAAACAAGTTGCAGTCTTGATCTACTTCACATATGTAGCATTTTGGGGGTGGGAGAGACTTGCTTTAAAAGAATAAACTCCACTCTAAATTAGAGTTGTAGCAGCGTCTTAAAGATTGAAATTTGATTGACGTTCGTTTGTCGAATTGCAGATTAAATCATCTAGTTTCCTACTGCTTGAAATCAATCCAGAGATTTATGGCTCAGGGATATCTTCAAATGAAAGTTTTGTTGCTAAAAGTTAAAATTATGCCAGGGTATGCTCTAAAGAAGAACAGTGGCAGTAAATTTTATATTTTTATTGGTACCTTGTGATGAATCTCATTACCAGTCACAGTTGGTCAGATCATTCCTAAGACTTTGGCCTTAATAGCAAAAACCTTAAAATTTTCTTTGGAACTAGGCTCGGCGCCTGTGGCTCAAGCGGCTAAGGCGCCAGCCACGTACACCTGAGCTGGCGGGTTCGAATCCAGCCTGGGCTCGCCAAACAACAATGACGGCTGCAACTAAAAAATGGCCGCGCGTTGTGGCAGGCGCCTATAGTCCCAGCTACTTGGGAAGCGGAGGCAAGAGACTTCCTTGAGCCCAGGAGTTGGAGGTTGCTGTGAGCTGTGATGCCACTGCACTGTGCCCAGGGTGACAGCTTGAGGCTCTGTCTCAAAAAAAATTTTTTTTCTTTGGAACTAAAGCACTTCTATTATAATAAAGTAATTTTTCTTCATTTGTGAAGAGTGACAGCTCCGTAGCTTTAACTGTTTTCTGCCTGTGCTCCCCAGATGTTCTCAGAGAAAGTCTTACAACTGGAGTCTCCCTGAACCTATTCTGGTTGAGGGAGACTGAGCTGCCTGACTTAGAAAAAAAAAAGGCAGGGCTAAGTGGCTCCTGCCTGTAATCCTAGCACCCTGGGAGGCCTACATGGGAGTTCAATACCAGCTTGAGCAAGAGATTCCTGTCTCTGCTAAAAATACAAGAATTAGCCAGTCATGATGGGGCCATCCAGTTACTGTGGAGACTGAGGCCAGAGGATTGCTTGAGTCCAGGTTTTTGAGGTTGCAGTGAGCTTCAGTGGCACCACTGCATTCTACCTGGGATTACAAAGTGAGACTCTGCCTAAAAAAAAAAAGTCTGGCTCAGCAGCTAAGCAGCTAAGGCTCCAGCCACATACACCTGAGTGGGCGGGTTCAAATCCAGCCCAGGCCCACCAAATAACAATGATAACTACAACCAAAAAATAGCTGGGCATTGTGGTGGGCGCCTGTAATTCCAGCTACTTGGGAGGCTGAGGCAAGAGAATCGCTTAAGCCCAAGAGTTTGGCTTGCCGTGAGCAGTGATACCGCAGCACTCTACCCAGAGTGACAGCTTGAGGCTCTGTCTCAAAAAAAAAAAAAAAAAGTCTTATAACTGAACAGCAAAAATAGGGTCACAGGCACCATTGACTAGGGTTCTTTTTTTTTTTTTATGTTTTGTAGTTTGGCCGAGGCCAGGCTTGAACCCGCCACCTTCGGTATATGGGGCAGGCGCCCTACTCGCTGAGCCACAGGCGCTGTCCCATTGACTAGGGTTCTTAATCCAAATTTTTTTTTTTTTCTGCAGTTTTTGGCTGGGGCTGGGTTTGAAACTGCTACCTCCGGCATATGGGGCCAGTGCCCTACTCCTTTGAGCCACAGGTGCTGCCCTCTTAATCTAAAATTTGAACCACTTAAATCTTTTTTTTTTTTTTTTTTTTTTTTTGTAGAGTCAGAGTCTAACTCTATCGCCCTTGGTAGAGTGCCGTGGAGTCACAGCTCACAGCAACCTCCAGCTCTTGGGCTTAGGCGATTCTCTTGCCTCAGCCTCCCAAGTAGCTGGGACTACAGGCGCCCGCCACAATGCCTGACTATTTTTTGTTGCAGTTTGGCCAGGGTCGGGTTTGAACCCGCCACCCTCGGTATATGGGGCCCTATGTGCTGAGCCACAGGCTGTTGCCCTCAGTAGAGTGCTGTAGGATCACAGCTCACAGCAGCCTCAAACTCTTGGGCTTAAGCGATTCTCTTGCCTCAGCCTCCCTAGTAGCTGAGATTACAGGTGCCTGCCACAATACCTGGCTTTTGTTTTGTTACAGTTGTCATTGTTGTTTAGCTGGCCTGGGCCAGGTTTGAACCGTGAGCCTCGGTGCATGTGGCCTGTGCTATAACCACTGTGCTATGAGTGCTAAACCTGATTTTTCTATTTTTAGTAGAGACTTGGTCTCTTTCTTGCTCAGGCTGGTCTTGAACTCCTGAACTCAAGCAGTCCCCCCCACATTGGCCTCCCAGAGTGATGGTATTATAGGTGTGAGACACTGTGCCTAGCTGAACCACTTAATCTTTTTTTTTTTTTTTTTTTTTTTGAGACAGAGCCTCAAGCTGTCACCCTGGATAGAGTGCTATGGCATCACAGCTCACAGCAACCTCCAATTCCTGGGCTCAAGCGAGTCTCCTGCCTCCGCCTCCCAGGTAGCTGGGACTACAGGCGCCCGCCACGACGCCTGGCCATTTTTTTTGGTTGCAGCCACCATTATTGTTTGGTGGGCCCGGGCTGGATTGGAACCCGCCAGCGCAGGTGTACGTGGCTGGCGCCTTAGCCTGTTGAGCCACAGGCGCCGAGCCAGAACCACTTAATCTTTTTTTTTTTGAGACAGAGCCTCAAGCTGTCACCCTGGATAGAGTGCTGTGGCATTACAGCTCACAGCAACCTCCAATTCCTGGGCTTAAGCGAGTCTCCTGCCTCTGCCTCCCAAGTAGCTGGGACTACAGGCGCCCGCCA
>CAUYRH010128357.1:0-16085 GCA_963574655.1 Perodicticus potto | reverse complement strand
CCCGTGTCTGCTCACTGACCAATGTCCACAATTTATCAAGGTTGACAGTTGGGCAATAGCTCTGGTTCCTCTTTAAGTGGTAATGCCTCATACCAACTTTCCCAAAGTAACCTGGGTGATATTTGTCGAAATTGATCCTGTAATGATGCATGCCACCAGCATTACCTCGGCCTCCTGGGTGCTTCCTGTGCTTGCCGATACGGCCGTGGCCGTGGCTCACGTGGCCCTGAAGCTTCCGGGTCTTCCTCAATCTGGATGGCAAGTCGGCGGCCGAGAAGAAAAAAAGCGATAATTGGTATTCTCAATGGTACCAATTGTAGTTCAAGCTGCTACAGATCCACCCAACTGTATTGCTATTTAGCCTACATGTGGCCATTTGATCCACTAGTTAAAGTTTGATTAAAATCCAGAGTTAACAAGTGTGTAACATACTTAGTAGCTGTACAAAACGAAAAAATGAGAATGCTTTGACGCGTAACTTATTCTTAGTGAATCCACGGTGGGCTATGACCTCGTGTTTTCTATAGGCTCAAAAACCATTGTTTTTGGAACAACCAAGTGATCACGGAAAAAAAAAAAAAGCAACAACGAAAAGCATTGTTTTGTAACAATAGCATTTACTATGTGCCAGGTGCTTTTCATATGTGATTTTTTTGAATGCCCACTAACTACACCCAAGTGAGGAAACTAGATAACTAGCCCAAGGTCACACAACTTTTAAGTGGCAGAGCCGGTAGTAAATATAGATTCATCTGGTTCCAAAGCCTGCATTCTTGACGCCTGTTCTGTAATTGCCTATATGTCTTCCTAGAATTGTGCCAGGGTTTCGTTTTTTTTTTAGGCTTATCAATGTGCTTATCTGCTGAGACATTAGATAAGAGGTGGTGTCATCCCCATAAAAAAGCAATTCTGTTTTTTAAGCATACATAAAAGTTGAGTGAACTCT
The DNA here is from genome assembly GCA_963574655.1 of Perodicticus potto. Taxonomy (NCBI): domain Eukaryota; kingdom Metazoa; phylum Chordata; class Mammalia; order Primates; family Lorisidae; genus Perodicticus; species Perodicticus potto. The sequence continues at coordinate 15,139 of CAUYRH010128357.1, read as the reverse complement.
CAGCTGGAACAGCTCTTTTAAAAAAAAATTTCAATTTTAAAATTTTATTTTATTTTTTCCAATTAATATGAGGGTACATACAATTGGGCCACATTGCTTGATTTGTAAGGCAAAGCCTAAGTTGTAGCCATGGCCTTCACACAGGGAGTGTGCCATAGAACACACATTGTTCCCTCTGGGAAGGAACCCACCGACCCCCTCCGCCCCTTCCCCCTTCTTGGATTCAACTGAATTTTTCTCTCATGTGAGCAAGTCATCGTTGACCTACAGGTTTCAAATTGGTATTGAGTACATGTGATGCCTATTTTTTCATTCTTTGATACTTTACTCAGGAGAGTGTTCTCCAAATTGGAATAGCTCTTAATAACCAGATTAGTCTGCAAGGTCCCAATTCTTCATTTCTCATTCCCTCCAGTTCTTCAGTTCTCTCTGAATATGTCTCTGAATTTGCCCATAATATAAAGACAAAGTTTCCAAAACTTAAGAGATGTCCAATTAAAGAAGTTTTGAGTTGCCCATGATTGGGAGGTCTTCAGGCCTAGGTGGAACCAGCCGCTAGGGGGAATGTTGTAGGGAATCTCAGGCTCTAGATCAGTGGTTCTCAACCTTCCTAATGCCATGGCCCTTTAATACAGTTCCTGTGGGTCTCGACCCACACATTGAGAACCACTGCTCTAGATGGATAATGAAACCTGATGGCCTCTGGGGTCCCTTTCAGACTCAGGATTCCATGACTCTGAGAACTTTTTCTTTTACTTGGAGTTAAATATTGAGTGCATTGACCTCTGACCAGCATAAGCCTTATTGCATCTGATAACATCTGAGTATCATCTGAGTATTTGAGGCCTACCTCGGGGATTCTAGGACAGATGAGTGGCTAATAAATGTTTTCTGTGGCTGAGGATGGTGATAGTGGTAACTGGGCAGTGGTCCCATTCCAGAGGTTGTGGTCTTCAGTGGTATAGGCCACTGACCCATGAAAGCAAGGAAAAAAACCAAAATGTACCAGGGAAGTTGTTGCTACTGGTCATTGAGGGGCTCAACTCTAGGCCACGTTGTGGGGAATGAAGTAACTCCTTCTCCTTTTCTCTTGCTTAGATAGCCTGTAATCTGGCAGAGAAGTTTTAATCCTGTACTTTTGAACACTCTTCCTTATCTATGAGGTTAAATGATAACACAGGAAAATCTGGTTGCTTAGGTGGCCTATAATCTGGCAGAGTACTTTTAATCCTGTGCTTCTGAACACTTGTCCTTATCTATGTGGTTAAATGACAACACAGGAAATAACTAGGAAAGCACTTCTTGAATTGTGAAGTAAGGACTTAGAAAATCAACTCCTCCATAAAAGCAATAGGAACACTAGCAGAAAGTATCAAAATCAATTTTTTCAGAACTCCTAGCCAAAGTCTTGCAACAATACAACTGACATTTATTCAAGCAAAATGGCTGAATGTCGGTAAGAATAGTGGGCTTTGTGTTGTAACTTGCCCTATTCCAATCCCCTTCTCTAGGCTCTGCAATAATCTAACAACCAGCTGCCTCATATCTATAGTAGCTGTGACAGCCAACTAACCACCTGGAGGCAGGAAAACAGGTTTGGTGCTCCATCCCTGAGAATTACCATTATTTGACCTATCTGGCAGGTTCCTATTTATGGGACATTTGTTGGAAACAATAAGTGGCATTTCTTAACATTGCAGTTGTGTGAGGTGGCAATACCAGTTGGGGCAAATAAGAGGCTGGCCAAAAATCTTGAAAGGAAAATCTGGACAATGTTGAAAAGTTCTTAGATGTTCGTAGGTATTTGGAAGTCCATATGCGTGTGCAGAGCTATGCACAGGTTTGGTGCTCCCTGAGCTATGAGAAAACCCTAAATCCTCACCTCTGGCTGACCTTGAGGCTCCACACAAGCAGGAAGTGAAGGCTAAGGCAGAGATGTCAGCTGCCTGTTGGTGTTTAAAAGGTGAACCCAATATATACAGTTCCTTAGTAAAGGAGGGAGACTTAAGGTTGAAGGAATTAAAGCAGCAATCCCAACCTTTTAGGCTCTAGGACACCAATTTCATGGAAGATAGTTTTTCCACGAGGGTAGGAGGGGATCTCATGGAGGCAGAGCTCACAAAGCAATGCCAGCAATGGGGAGCAGTGTAAATACAGGTGAAACCCCCCTTGCCTGCCTGTTACTCATCTGCTATGTGGCCTGGTTCCAACAGGCCACAAACCAGAACATTTTTGGTACCACAGACTAGTTTCATGAAAGAGAATTTTTGTTTTTCTTTTTCCTTTTCCTTTTCTTTCCTTTCTCTTTCTCTTTCTCTTTCTCTTGCTCCCTCTCTCTCCTTCCTTCCTTCCTTCTTTCTTCTTTCTTTTTGAAACAGTCTCACTCTCACTCTGTCACCTGAGTAGAGTGCCATGGTGTCCCAAACTCAAACTTTTGGGCTCAGGCAATCCCCTTGCCTCAGCCTCCTGAGTAGCTGGAACTACAGGCACCTGCCACACTGCCCAGCTAGTCTTTTTCTATTTTTAGTAGAGATGAGGTCTAGCTTTTTGCTCAGGCTGGTCTTGAACTCCTGAGCTCAAGTAATCCTCCTGCCTTGGCCTTCCAGAGTGCTAGGATTATAGGCTTGAGCCATTATCCACAGCCTGGAAGAGAATTTTTCCATGGAGCAGAGGATGGGGGACATGGGACAGGAGGTGGAACTCAGGTGGTGAAGCTGTGCAGTTCCTAATAGGCCACAGGCTGGTACCAGTTCATGGCCCAGGATTTGGGGGCTACAGCATTAAAGGAACTCTCTGCCCAACCACTAACTTAATTAATTCCACACAGGGAAAAAAAGTAGTTAACAGACCCTGTCCCTGAGGAATCTAAGACATTGGGCATAGTAGAAAAAGATTACAAGTTGATTATTATAAATATATTCAAAAAATTAAAGGAAACAATGTCTAAAGGATTAAAGAAAAGTTTGAGAATGATGTCTCACCAAATAGAGAGTATCAATAAACAGACAAAAATTAAAAAGAACCAAATCGAATTTCTGGAGTTGAAATTTACAATAACTAAAATAAAAATTTGCTAAAGAGAGGGCTCAAAAGGATATGTGAACAAACAGAAGAATCAGCATTTGAAGATAAGTCAAATGTAACGTTCCAGTTTTAGAAACAGAAAAAGGGACAAAGACAAATGAACAGAGCATCAGAGACCCGTGGGGCACTGTCAAGCATACCAACATATGCAAAATTGGCATTCCAGAAAGAGAGGAAAGAGAGAAAGGGGTGAAAGTAAATTGTCATTTAATTTGAAGTAGCATTAAACTAGAAAACCATTTCATTTCTGAGGCTCTGGAAGCATTTGACTGCATTACGCATAAATAGAATTTATTAACATCTATTTCAAAGGCTGGGAGTATTACAGTGAGAGTGAATTAAACAAATCTGAGTGTTTGTAAACATTTCATTATGGTCAGGGGACCATAGCTTTGTTACCATTGTAGAGAACTGAACAGAGTTGTAGAGAATGGTGATGGGGCTGTTTCCCAACAATGAAATGATTCTTAGGTTTAATCATAAGTTTGAAAAAAATGTTTGTTGAGCCATTATCATGTGTCAGACATCATGTTAATTGCTTTACATGCATTATCTCATTAAATCTTAAAAAAGCCCATGACAGTGCCTTAATTTCATTTTTTACTGAGGCTCTGAATAATTTAGTTTCTTGCTTATAATAGCATAGCTAACAAGCAAGAGAGCTTAGATTTAAACTTCTTTCTGCCTGATGCAAAGCCCATCTTCCTAACCACTGCACCATTTTGCCCCCCCATATGGAAAGGAGTCTCTTGGAGACAGGGCTCTTCTGTAAGCCCCATTTGCCTGAGTTTTCTTTTTGGTCTATCTAGGGGAGTATGTCCTTCCTCATACTCAGTCCTCTCAACCAGTTGCCTGGAGGTTGATTACTTCTAAAGTGAGGGACTGAAGTTGTAGAGTCTTGGAGCAGGAACAACCATACATCTTTGGGATTTGGGGATGATGGATGGGGTAACAGCCTCAGAGTGTCTAAAGTTTACAGGTCATATAAAGACTCAACATTGGGCACTTACTCCAACTGAGAATCTTTGCTTTCTTCTCCCTTTATGTCCAGGTGAAAACGAACAAAATAAGAACAACAATAACAACAACAAAGCCCTCTATAAATCCAGCTAAATGCCTTCAAATCTCCCAGAATTTCTCCAAGTCTCCCAATCCCCCTGCAGTTTCAGGTTGGGCTTTGAATAATGAAATAGTTCATACTTTTTACATTGTACATATGGTGTGCATATTTTGCTCTGAATTACATGCACTTAAGAGTACATAGCTGGGGATCAAGCAGATGATAGCATTTCATGGGCACATGTACTGAATGTGGGTAGAAGTGTCTTGGCATAAGAGCCTTGAGCTCTGGTCCCGTGAGTTCAGAGCTGGCTCAGAAGGAAAGGAAGGTCTCAGTTTTGGTGTTAGCTCTGCCAGTTATTGAGAATACCACCTTCAACCCGTTCTGTGCCCATCCTTCATCTCTCTAATACTTCTCATCATGACTAGGAAATAGTAATAACATTTACTTCCCATTGGAGTGCTCTGAACGGAAGCTAAAGCTTTTAATACAATTGGGAGTAAAGACATAGCATGCCTCTGAATTGCTATTGCATTGATAAACTTGCTGATTTCCAACATTCTTTCTTTGGTGTGAATTAGATTTCACCAAGTAGGGAGAAGCTCTCCTGCAGCTAGTGGTATTGTATTTGTAACAGTTTCCAAGTTGGGTCTTCTTGCTGCTGAGTCAGAGCTGAGATGCAGTGACAGTTGAGGGCCTTGGAGGAAATCCAGCATCTAGCATCCCAGCTAGTCTTTCCCTCAGTCTTTCAGCCACACTCTTAGAGGCAGGGGTGAGAGATAAAAATAAAGACTATCCAGTTAATTCTGAATTTCAAATAAACAAGAAGTACTTTTTAGTCCTGTGCAATATTTGGGGGCGTATTTATTTATACTAAAAAAGTTTATTCATTTGTTTGGCATTCACATTTAACTGTGTTAGATCACCTCCCCCACCCCCAAATCTGGCAATCTGATTCAGAGGGGAGGAGAGGCAGGGGTTGAGTTTGTGTTTGACGTTGCCAAAATATCACAGCAATAAGAAACTACCACCCCTCAGTACAATACCCTCCCTCCTTTAAGTTTGGCAATGCAGGAAGACTCAGGACTAGAACCACAAATTCCACCAGTCTGCCAGCTTCTGGGACAGGGTGGGGCTTGTGATGTGTGCAGTGGGGTTGGGTGGGGTGGAAAAAGGAGCCTTTCTTTGGCCACCTTCTCTTCATGTCCCTGGGTCTTGAATCACATGCCCTCCTCTAATGTCCTTTCTTCAATGGCATAACAACTGCCATGTTGAAAAGAATTGTTGAAAAGGCTCCTGTTGTAGAGAATGTCCTCAAAGGGAATACCTTTTCCATGTTCTTCTCCAGCTGTGTCTCCAGCTATGAATAATCTTCCTGTGTGTCTGGTGTTTGAACTCAGAGCCTCAACTTGTGTATTCCGAGATTCACCTTCCCTTGGGGCTGCCACGTGTTTTACTGTTGTCTCACCTGCGCAGGCCTAGGGAGGGGGCTCTGTGCCCTCTCCAAGATCCTGGTCTAAGAGCGGGTATAAAACCCTACTGATTCCTGGGAGCTTTGCTGAGGTCAAGCTGGCCCTGTGAAGCAAGATTTTACTACAAACTCAGGAAAGATAAAAGAGAAACACGGAGACTCCAGAACCCAGAGATACAATGTGGGATCCTGTTTCTCAAGCTTTTCTGAGGACAGACTCCTCTGAAGCGCTTGACTGAATTTGAGTACAGATTTCCCTGCCTCTCTTCTGAAAATTCGAATTCAGAAAGTCTGGGCTGCACCCTGGGAACCTGCTTTTTGCCATCATCTGAAGCAGCTGTATGATGGGTCATTTTCCTGCTCTTGAAGCCTCTTCCTATCTAAGCTGCCTCCATGCTAACCCCGCCTGGGGCTGGTCTTCATCTTCTGTATTCCCTAGGCCATTTATTCCCAAATTCCAGAGATTTCAGGAAATGCCTGCAATTTTTGTTGTTGCTGAAAATGCAGATTCCTGAGCCACATTCCAGGAGGGAATGATTCCGTAGGGCTAGGGTAGCGCCCTAAAATGTGCATTTTTAAACTTTAAGGAATTCTAACGTCAGTCGTCTCTTGACCACTGTTGGAAAAAAAAATTGTTCTTGACAAAGGGAAGGTACTCGTGGTAATGTCAGAGCCCTTTCTGCCTTCAGAAGCCTTCCTTCTCAGCATCTGGTACTTCTCCCAGGTGACCGATACCAGAAATAACCACGACGTGCAAGGGAGGTTATATTGTTCTGTGAACCTGAGAGCCCATGTAGTGATAATAAGATGGAATTAGTCAGGCGAGGGCTGACACGAGAGCTCGTCTGCTTAGCGTAGGTCCTATGAGACCTTTACCCTCAAGTCTTCCATTCTTGTTGTTTTGTACATTAGCTTCAACCTAAAAATGTATATCTTGAGTAGTTTGGGGCACTTGATTTAGGAGATTAGCCTTTGAATCGGAAATGTTGTAATAGGTCATGGTTTATGCTGATTCCTATTTATTATTAAGATAAGGGTTAATATGGTTTTTGCTTTTGAACTTTTATGTATAACCCTATGGTTTTGGAAATGGAAGGGCAGGACAGTTTTGGAGAGGCTACTCTCCCTGTTCTCCAGAATTGCTGGCCTTCTGATAATAATATAGCTTATTGGACCTAATCCCCATCTCTGCATTTGGCATACAGGGACAGGCAGCCAGACCCTCCTCACCAGAGAACAACCCAGCAGGCTCACCTCACCCAGGCTACTCAGAACCTGAATATAACACGGTCGCTTGTATTCCTGAAGGACGTGCTCATACACAGGGTCTTCCACGTGGGATGCTCCCGGTTTGGGCAGTGGGGAGGACTTGTGCTGGATGACCATGCCTGACAACCTTCGATAATGTTGGGAGGGGACCTGTAGGCTGATGATTGACTCAGAAAATACGCATTAAGTTCCTAATTCCTCTTAGGGTGGGAATGCAGAAACATGGAAAATGTGGCTGCCTTCCAGGGTGAACCTGTCCCCTCCTCCCTTCCTTGTCCTCTGCATTCCCCCTATCTGGCTGGCAGGGGAATGGCTGTTGGGGAACCATGCTGGTGGAGCTGAGCCCGCACTTCCAACTTGATCACTCTCAGAAAACCACCTGGAGGGCTTGTTTATACACAGATTGCTGAGGGAGGGGGAGGGCGGGTCTCTGCTGCAGTAGGTCTGGGGTGAGGCAGACCACATTTGGAAACTATTTCACCAAACCACCGAGCTCCAGAAAAACCACTCAGCTTTAGTAGGACGTCAGACTGCTAGACTGCTCAAGACTCCGTCCCCTAGGCCTTTCTTAGGGTCATGAAAGTGCTGGTGTATTTTTCGCTCCCAGTCCTTCTGGATGCTTTTCCTCAGTTTCCTATGGATCCTGCTCTCCTTGTTCATCCCAGTTGGGGCCCCAAGCTGAGAGCAGCTGTTCTACCTGCCGCCGAGCCTGACTTGGAACGTTCCTTGCCTGCTGCAGTGCCAGGCTAGGACAAGAGGCCTGGAGAGGGGCGGGAGGAGCAGGAACGGGGAGGAGGCTGTTTCTTTCTTCTCGTCAGTCCCTAGCTCTACCTCACCCTCCCTTTTCAGGAACATGTCTCCTTCCTGGGCCTCTTAACTTGGCAATGGAGTTTGTCAGGGACTAAGTGTGTGGTATGAAGGTTAGACAGGTGTGCCTGCTGAGCAGGACTTGCTGAGATCTCACCGTCATCAGACTGATGGCCCTGGTGACATCTGGTGACATGCCTGAGTTTGCAGGTCCCCTGTGGCCCTGTGCTGCTCAGGGTCTGTATTGAATCCAACCCTGTTGCAATCTCTGGGGTGACCTGTTGGCAGGAGCTGGGACACAGGAAAATTTTTCAGTGACCTGAACTGGGGAAATATTTGTTTGGAGAATCAGCTCTACGAGGATATCAAGTAGAGTGATCAAGATCAAGAAACTGGAACCACAGGGCCTGGGTTCTAACCCAGCTCCACAACTTAATACCTGTGTCATACAGCAAATTCTTTCCCATTTTGCATGAGAACTTGACCTTCACTTAACTTTGTATCTAGTACCCTGGGAACCTGGTAAAGGGAGTACATCAAGTACATTTAGGCAATATTGCTAATGATAAAAACTGCCGCTTGTGATAAAAATGGGCAGGGAGACCTATTCATATCTGGTAAGAAGCCATTCTTTGTGCGTCCCTCAGTACAGTGACTCTTTCACTGGCCTGTCACCTGTGAACACTCTGAAGGCTATGCCTGTGGAGTTGCAAACAGTAGTGGTACCTGCAAAGCAGTAAAGCAGGGTAGTTGCCATAAAGACCTTTTCTTACACCCTTGCCATCATCTGGGGGCCCAGGAGAATAGCCTCTGGGTGGCCTGATGGACTAGTTGTGTGGACTCCTGAGGCTTCCCTGCCCCCAAGCTATGTGTCTTCTTTTAGACCCTTTTGAGTGAGTCTAACATCAGGGGTGCCAATGGTAGTCTGTGAGCCTCTAAGTTTAGCTAAAGTTTAAAGACACCTGGTGGGCATTACGGATGACTGTATTTGGTTTCTTGATTTGTTTATTTTTTAGCTCTGTGTGCAGTTTTCTTATCTATAAAATGGGGATTATACTGATTACCTACTAGGGTTGTTAGGAAGACTGTAAGTTTCATAGAACAGTGTCTAGCAGGTGAATATGTGCTGCTGCCGCCATCACCATCACCATAATTGTTATTGAAGGAGAAGACAGGAGGCTTTTTCTCCTTTGGGTCAGTTCCAGTCTCATCAGCTACGAATTCTCTATATGGCTTTGGATAAATGACCTCATTCTCTAAGGACACAGGGTTGTACAGTATATTCTAGGTGCTCCATTTATTTGATGAATGAGTTGATAAAGTAGGAGAGTCAACTAAATGTTCTTTAGGGTCTCTTCTAGTTTCACATAATAAATTTTGTGTGAGGAGAAAGTTGGAGGAGGAATGGAGGGAAACTACCTGCAGAGCGGGTGGTGTCAGGGGCTAGAAGTCTGAAATCGAATAAAGGATGGGGTGCCAAGGGGGAAGGGGAAGGGGGTCCAGTACTCCTCCTGACCACCCCATAGATCCAGCCAAAGCTTATTAGAAGAATGTGGATCCGGCCTAAGAGTATTGCTTACACAGCCTGTTTTCCAGGGCAGGTCAAAGGGATCAGAGGGTATATGGCTCAGAAAAGGTTAAAAGGGTTACTTTTGCTTGTTTCTAAGTATTTCTTCGAGAAGAACTGCTGAGTAGCCTCATGCATCCGTGTATTTTTCTTCTTTAGGACACCACTTTGAGTGGCAGCGGGGACGAGGACTTCTGACTTTCCTAACTCCAGGTGTGGGGAGAAGTCAGCAGTGGCCCCAGGAGAAGGCTGACCCTAATGTTGTATTTCTCCCTCTCTCAGGTCTCAATGCTGGTTCTTTTTATGCCTTGTCCACTCTGCTGAATCGTATGGTGATCTTGCACTACCCGGTAAGGGAGCTCCCTAAGCATGCTGGGCCTGGAGATAGTATTGTTTCTAGGTCTGCCTTGGCAGGAGCTGGGGTAATGGTTAACTCTTGGCTCCCCTCTTCTTCCCCCCAGTTCTAGGCACTCAGGTATGGTGGTGTGCTTATGGGATTTGGAGGGAGTTGGCCCTGGGTTTCAACCCTAGCTTCGGGGGTACTAAACTGTGTGATGGTTTGACTATGTGGCAAGCTAGTTAGCATTTCTTGAGTTCTCATTCTCTTTTCTGTAAAAGAAGCATAATAACTTCTTGCAAAATTATTTTTAGGAATGTAGTAAATAATATCAATGTATATGTATATAATTGATGCCATATTTATTATATATGATATTCATAAAGTCTGTAGCATGGGGTTCCTGGTAACACAGTTGGTAAATGTATCTATATAATTGTGTGTGTGTACATGTATTTTTATATCTCATATTTCTGGAAATATTTCCAAAACCAGTGAGGGCTGGATGCTGGGAATGAAATACTGAGTGTCCCAGAGTCAACCTTCTTGTGAAAGGATTAGGATTTCACATTTACAGAGGTGGTAGGCCATTATGGCTAAGTGTTCCAGTTTTGGAGTTGGATAGGTCTGGGTTCAATCCTTTGAATTTAATATATGCCTCCTGACCTTGGGCTAGAAGGTTAGTCTCATTGTGCCTCAGTTGTTCATATGTAAAATGGGGAAAACTGTTTCCTAATCTTATCATAGGAAATGTGAGGATTAAATGAGATAATGATGTAAAATCTTAGGCCTGGTGCCTGGCTGATAGTAAACACTCAAAAATATATAAATAGGGCGGTGCCTGTAGCTCATCGAGTGGGGCGCTGGCCCCATATACCAAGGGTGGCGGGTTCAAGCCCAGCCTCGGCGGAACTGCAAAACAGAAAAATAGCCCGGCGTTGTGGTGGGCGCCTGTAGTCCCAGCTACTCGGGAGGCTGAGGCAAAAGAATTGCCTAAGCCCAGGAGTTGGAGGTTGCTGTGAGCTGTGTGACTCCACAGCACTCTACCAAGGGTGATAAAGTGAGACTCTGTCTCTATAAAAAAAAAAACCCCTATATATATATATATATATATTATTTTCCCATTCCTTTTGGAATGGACAGCCAAAAACCTAAGATGGGAATATTTTTTTTTCTTCCATTCTTGAGATACTTTTTTTTTTTTTTTATTGTTGGGGATTCATTGAGGGTACAAGAAACCAGCTTACACTGATTGCATTTGTTAGGTAAAGTCCCTCTTACAATCGTGTTTTGCCCCCAAAAGGTGTGGCACACACCAAGACCCCACCCACCTCACTCTAAGACTGGAATATTTAAACATACATATTTTGATTTTAATTTCCCCTTTGGTGGGAATAATGAGAATAAAGGAATAATAAATGGAAATAATGATAAATAAGACAGAAGAGTTGCCCTAAGGGTACATTTTTCTTTTAAAATCTGGCTAAAAGTGATTCTAAGGACAGAATATGGTTTATGTCTGTCACACCAGCTTCTAATATCATGCATACACAGCCAGGGGTATATTTTTGGGAAAAGCAACTATTCTAGGATTTTCTCCTGGGCCATTTTGTCCTGATACTTTCTGAATATTGGCTGTAATGGAGCCCAAGTTACTTGCCTTTGCCTCTTTGCCCTACCGTGACTGCACTCTGCAGTCTTGTCCCATTGCTGGGTGTTCTTTGGGGTTGTGGTTTCCTTCCCCAGGGTGAAGAGGTGAATGCTGGAAGAATTGGCCTGACCATCATCATTGCAGGAATGCTTGGGGCTGTGATTTCGGGCATCTGGCTGGATAGATCCAAAACCTACAAGTAAGTGACTCTTCCTCTTGGATTGAGAATTGGGATGCATATTTGGAAATGACATATGGATTAGCAATGTGCCTCCAAAGCCTTGGGTACTGCTTGAGTGGTCCAGCAGGCTGTTCAAATTTATCTTGTGTAGCTTCAGTTTCACCATTCATAAAATGAAGGAAACTATACCCTTCTTAAGATAGCTCCTCTGGGCGTCTTAGGAAGGTGAGAGAGAGTGGATGTGAAGGCCTTGTGCAGTTTCTTTTCCATCCTTGTTCTCCAAATGGCTTTGTGAAAGGGGCAGATGGGGGAGAAATAAAAATGAAATGTGAAACAATTTTAGAAATTTGGAAAGTCTATGGAAACTCCAAAGAGTGGAGAGGAAGAGGTGATTTTACTGCCCTGTTCTGTGGCTTCTTGAGAAATCCAAGTGGTTAGCCATGGTCCTCTGTGCTTGCTCCAGTTTGCAGTGTATATTATCTTGCAGTAATTTACACCTTGTTGATAAATATACTTTGGACCTGAATGCCCAATGCATTTCCTTTTTTTTTTTTTTTTTTTGTAGAGACAGAGTCTCACTTTATTGCCCTTGGTAGAGTGCCATGACGTCACATAGCTCACAGCAATCTCCAACTCCTGGGCTTAGGCAATTGATTCTCTTGCCTCAGCCTCCCAAGTAGCTGGGACTACAGGCACTGGCCACAACACCCGGCTATTTTTCTGTTTTGCAGTTCGGCCGAGGCCAGGTTTGAACCCGCCACCTTCGGTATATGGGGCCGGTGCCCTACTGGATAAACTGCAGGCACCACCCCCCCCCGCAATGTATTTCTAAGAGCCTAGAGTCGTCTTAAAAGGTTTTTAGTGTTTGCCAGGCAAATCCAGGATGCTTATTAAAAATATAGATTCCTAGAAGGGGATGGAGCAAGATAGCTGAATAGAAACCTTCACCGATTGCCCCTTCCCATGACCACCTAATTTAACAACTATCCACTTAAGCCAGCACTTTCAGAATAACCAAAAATCAGGTGAATGATCATATGACCTGGTTTTAACATTATATCAAGGAAAGGCACTGAAAAGGGGAGAAAGATAGTCTTGCATTGCCTATGCCACCTCACCCCCATCAGTGTCATGCCAGTGGAGACAGAATCTGTGTGTCCAGGAAGGGCAGTAAAGTGATTATGGGACTTTGAGTTAAAACTCACAGCTGCTATGATGGCACAGAGGAACATAGTCTGGGTGAACTCTGCTGGTGTCCACAGAGCAGCATTTGGACCGGGCCAGCCAGTGGGAAATCTTCTGCCTCGAGTTCCAACAGACTAAGAGCAGCCTGGGGCCTGGACCAAATCAGTAAGGTGACAAGGCTGCAGTCCTTGGGCAATTCCTGTGGCTATACTGGCTTGGAGCCGGTGGACTTGGGATGCACATAACCCAGTGAGACATCAGCAATTAGGGCAAGCCAGTTTCTGTTTAATCCCACCCCCACACCCCAACTACAGGCACCATGGCTCAAGGACAGTCATCTTCTTTCATTTGAGGAAAGAAAAGGGAAGAGCTCAAAGGACTTTGCTTTGTAACTTGAGTACCATCCGAGTAAAATAAAGTACCAAGCAGACCCCTGAGGCCTCTGAGTCCAGGCCTTAGTTCCTGGATGGCCATTTTTAGACCAACCCCGGTCCGGAAGGAAACATGCTACCTTAAGGAGAAAGACCCAGCCCTGGGAGGACTCATCACCTGCTGCCTAAATACTCCTTGGGCTTTGAACAAACATCACAGATAGCCAGGCAGGGGTCACCTGGCTTTGGGTAAGACTGAACTGGCTTCAGGTGTGACCTGGTGCTGGTGGCCATGAGGGAGTGCCTCTGTCACTCCTCTCCCAACTCCAGCAGCTCAGCACAGAAAATGAGGGAACAGAGTGAGAGAGAGAGAGAGAGAGACTTTACCTGATAATCCAGAGAATGTTCTTGTATCTTACCTAAGTTCCCCAAAGTGGTACCATCAGGAGTCTACAAGAATCACAACATTATTGAGCTTTGAGCACCCCCATTGCTGATATGGCTGCACTACCAAAGATTTAGACCACAGCACTCAATTCCTTTTGAATATCTGGAAGGCCTTCTCAGGAAGGATGGGTTCAAACAAGCCCGGACTGTGAAGATTAAAATAAATACCTAATTCTTCAGTGCCCAGACATTGACAAACCTCCATGAGCATCAGAAACATCTAGGATGACATGACTTCACCAAATAAACTAAATAAGGTACAGTGAGTGACCAGTCTTAGAATGATAGAGATATGTGACCTTTCAGACAAAGAATTCAAAATAGCTGTCCTGAAGAAGTCCAGTGAATTTCAAGACAACACAGAAGGAATTCAGAAACCTATCAGAGAAATTTAACAAAGAAATTGAAATTTTAAAGATCAAGCAAATATTCCAGAACTTAAGAATTCAGTTGACAAACTGAGAAATGCATCAGAGTCTCTCAATAGCATAATTTACCAAGTAGAAGGAAAAAATGTGTGAGCTTAAATACACAAAGGAGAAATAGGAAAAAAAGAATAAGAATGAAGCACGTTTACAAGATCTAGAAAATAGCATAGAAAGGGCAAATCTGATGGGGTGTGGTGGCTCACACCTGTAATCCTAGCACTCTAGGATGCTGAGGTGGGTGGATGGCCTAAGCTCACAGGTTCAACACCAGCCTGAGTAAGAGCAAGAGCCCATCTCTACTAAAAATGGAAAAATTAGCTAAGCATTGTGGTGGGTACCTGTAGTCCCAGCTACTCAGGAGGCTGAGGCACTTGAGCCCAAGAATTTGAGGTTGCTGTGAGCTATGACACCATGGCACTCTACCCAGGGCAAAAGAATGAGACTTTGTCTCAAAAGAAAAAAAAAAAGAGCAATTCTAAGAATTATTGGCCTTAAAGAGGAGGTAGAGGGAGAGATTTGGGGGTAGAAAGTTTGTTCAAAGAAATAATAACAGGCTCGGCGCCTGTGGCTCAAGCGGCTAAGGTGCCAGCCACATATACCTGAGCTGGTGGGTTCAAATCCAGCCCGGGCCTGCCAAGCAACATAGACACCTGCAAGCAAAAAATAGCCAGGCATTGTGGCAGATACCTGTAGTCCCAGCTACTTGGGAGGCGGAGGCAGGAGAATCACTTGAGCCTAGGAGTTGGAGGTTGCTGTGAGCTGTGATGCCACAGCACTCTACCCAGGGTGACAGCTTAAGGCTCTGTCTCAAAAAAAGAAAAAAAAAAGAAAAAGAAGAAGAAATAGCAACAGAAATTTCCAAGCCTAGAGAAATCAATATTCAGTTGCAAAAGGGTCATAGAACACCAAAATGATTTTATCCAAACAAGTGTACCTCAAGGCACTTAATAATGAAGCTTCCAAAGGCCACAAAAAAAGAAAAGGTTCTAAGGGAAGCAGGAGAAAAGAAAGAAAGAAACATAAACAGGAGCTCCAGTATGTCTTATAGCAGACTTCTCAGTGGAAACTTTACAGACCAGGAGAGAGTGACATGACATACTCAAATATTAAAGGAAAAAAACTGGCTCGGCGCCTGTGGCTCAACGGGCTAAGGAGCCAGCCACGTACACCTGAGCTGGCGGGTTCGAATCCAGCCCAGGCCCGCCAAACAACAATGACGGCTGCAACCAAAAAATGGCCAGGCGTTGTGGCGGGCGCCTGTAGTCCCAGCTACTTGGGAGG
>CAUYRH010128355.1:0-36412 GCA_963574655.1 Perodicticus potto | reverse complement strand
GTGGCATCACAGCTCACAGCAACCTCCAATTCCTGGGCTCAAGCGAGTCTCCTGCCTCCGCCTCCCAAGTAGCTGGGACTACAGGCGCCCACCACAATGCCCGGCCATTTTTTGGTTGCAGCCGTCATTGTTGTTTGGCGGGCCCGTGCTGGATTCGAACCCGCCAGCTCAGGTGTATGTGGATGGTGCCTTAGCCTGTGGAGTCACAGGCACCGAGCCAGGGAAGCATATTTTTACCCCTGAGAATAATCCATTGATTTTAACTCAGGATCACAGCCTGTTAAAATTGCGTACATTGTTTTACCTTTTCATTTTCTGGATATTTGTATTTATTAATAATGCCTTTTCATAATATGTTACATATTATCCTAGGATACAGATTAATAGTTTTTTAAAACCAGGTCTCTGAATTTCTTTCACTTTTAGAAATATATAAGAATTTAGGATTTAGAAGATTTCTGAATTTTATTTTTGTTCTAGTTTTTAAAAACAATTTCATGGTTTTCACTTCTCTTCCTCTGTAGGTCTGATCTTTGATAATTAACAAATAACCTATTAGGATTGGTGTATTTAAAGGTTTTAGAACGAGTGCACGAACAAACCCTTCATCTGCTAATCATTTCTAATATGCAATCGTTTATAATATGCATGTTATAGCGTAAGTTTGCTGTTCTACTATTTTTTTTTCTTAGTAATTCTCAAACTTTTGAGTACAATTAGAAGCTGAACTGTAGTAGATACTTGTTTCATCAGCTGTTTTCACATAGGTCTTCAACTTTGGTAGGTAGTATTGATAAAGTGTTACCGAAAGTTCAGCACTGGCCCCTAAGGATGCATCAGAAGAATGAGCACACGTGGTTTGAGGAAAAGGAAAGAGAAGTTTATTAATTTGCCAGTAAATGATGAGGTCAACAGACTCCTATCTTAACATACCAATGTCTTGCCTCTGAGCTGAAATATAGAGATTTTTAAAGGGGATGTTCTCAGCTTCAGGCTATTGTTTAACAATGTTGATGGTTGTGATTCATCCCATCGTTAGCTAGTTTGGCTAAGAAAATCTTGTGACCTCTGCCTGGACAATTCCATTGAGCCATCTCTTAAAGTATAAAGAAGAAAGGATATCTCCACCTCTGGTGCCCCTGAGGCAAGAATGTAGGTTTTAATTCCCAAAAAGATTTGGGGGAGGTTTTAGAGAGGTTGAAAACATTTTTACCCTTTTTCTGACCATTCTGTTTATTCCACAAAAAAAGGAATTAAGAATTCTGGTTTTATTTTACTAATTCACATTTTGGATTATATGTTTATTGATCAAGTATCAATTTTCTTATTTTTATGATTGGAACAAAATATTTATAAAAAAGATTTTACTGAAAATCTTGCTTTATTTATACCAATTTTAGTTCCTAAGCTATTGCAGAAAACTTTGGGTCATTCTTGCTTTGAATTTTATCTTATCTCTCCATGTCTAAATAACTTTTTTGCAATTTATATCTAAAACCCGTTTTAAAAACTGTCATTGGCATATTAGAAATTTCTAATGTGGTTGCCTTTGGACAGATATAGCCCTTTCCTTATCATGAGCTAGTTTTGTTTTGTTTTGTTGTGATTCTTAACCCTTGCACCTAGTTAGAAGTATCTGGAGATCTTAAAACAAAATAAAAGTAGGTATAGGCTCTCCCTTAGACCAATTAAATCAGACTCTCCAGAGGGGAGCCTATTTTTAACTTTAGTTTTTAAACGATTTCAATTAATGTATATCCCAAAGTTGAGGACAGCTGGTGGGGATGCTTAATGTTGTGAGTCAGTTGTCATTAATGGAAACCTAGTGTTGCGTATTCACAGCAGATGACAGAAAAGTCATAATGAAAACTGCTGGAGGTTCTATGTTGAAATATTCAGGTATTCAGGAGTTGATGAAACTGTTCTCTTCAGAAATAGGCTAAAAAGAGCAAAGTATCATCTTTCTACTTCTAGATTCTGGCTCTAAAATGTTCTGGACCTCTTATCTTCCATTGTCAAGATCTATAATCTATCCTAAATTTTTATTTCTAAACACATGCTGTGAAAACAGTTGGAAAAAACAACTCATTTGTCTATAAAACAGTCCCCCAAATGACATGAGTATATTTGTAGTTTCTGTGATTTTTCCACTCAATTTTCCCCTTATTGTCTTATATTTAGGATATCAATTCTTGACTCTTACATGCTTTACTTCAGATTACTTTATTTAAAAGCTCAGCATTTTACATCAAATTTGGACACAGAGAAATGCTGTTCATAAACTGACTAGGGTTGGTCAAGCCATTTAACCTATTTGACTCTGGGTCTGTTCTTAACTTCCGATATCAGTTCTTGACCCTTACATTCTTTATTTCACATTACTTCAGTTGAAAGCTCAGCATTTTACATCAAGTTTGAACACAATTAGGAATATGCTATTCATAAATTGGCTGGGCTTGGCCAAGCCACTATTTGACTCTGGGTCTATCAGTAAAATCGGAAAAATGTAATACTTTACAACTGTAGTGGGAAAACTTAGGGATTAAGTGTTAAAGTACCAGCGACCTAATCAACATTTAACAGAAGTTAATGGTTGTTTCTAATGAAATTTTGGTTTTCTATCTTCCATGGTCAAGTTATAAATATTTATTGAGCACTCACCAACAAGCGCCAGAGAAACAGCCATGAATAAGAGAAGCATTATCTATGAGTTTTATGAGCTTCCCTTGAGTCCTTCATTAGAAACATCCTAACTAAAAATTTATTAATTGACTGACTCCTTAGGCAGATATACCTACACACACAATGAAAGAATTATTACCTTATTGATGAAGAATTCCTCTAGTTCAGGGGTTCTCAACCTTCTTAATGCTGTGACCCTTTAATATAGTTCCTCGTGTTGTGGTGAAAATTATTTCTGTTGCTACTTCATAACTGTAATTTTGCTACTGTTATGAATCATAATGTATATATCTCATATGCAGGAGACCCCCAAAGGGGTCGTGACCCACAGGTTGACAACTGCTGCTCTAATATATGATTTATTTCTAGAAAAGAACTCTTCTAGTTGCCTCATTAATTCTATCCTTGCAAATTCCCCAGCCTACTCACAAATATGATTTCTGGCATAAAGTGTTTTGGGAAAACCATCACCACTGTACAAGGATCTTGTTCCATCATCTCCTACTCTATGCTTTTCCTCAATTCTTTCTTGTTCCGTGTTCTGTTTTAACATCTCAGGAAGACCACCTCAATTGTCAAATTCTTAATCTAGCCTTTCTATAGCTACTGAAGAATCTACTATAGCCAGATAGCACTGGGGAGGGGATTGGGGGTAGTTCTCTTAGGAACATAAAGGAGGATGAACATGGATTGATTAATATCTATCTTTTGTCAAACTGTAGTTAGAAAAAAGAATGATCGGATGGTATTTCATATGCTGGGAACCACCGTCCTGTGAGACTCCAATATTTTGTTAATTCTTCTCGTCCTGAGAGCCTAGATCGTGTTGCTATTCTATTAGGCTAAGAGTATCCTGCAATGTAAGCCTTAGGATTTTGGACACATGAATACGACTATTTTGTTGGATTCTCTGCCACGGTTCATTTCTGATCTTGCCCTAAAGCGCATTAGACTAGGTCAAACGAAGTTTACTTTTAAAGATCAACCAATTGTCAAACAACATTCCTCAGGGATGTGATGCAAACTGTAAAATTACCTCCACTTAACAGAGATAATTTGTCTGTAATTCTATATGTCTTCTTTTCTTATCCAACTCTTCCCCTGTATGATCAGAAAGACTGGTCTTTCTTTCCAGTTTCTCCCCCTATCCCCCATCCATAAATGTAGCTATTTCTCTGTCTTCTTTACCTTATATTCTCTAGGTGAAATCTTCTATACCACAAGGTTGGCTCTCAAATTTTCATCTTTAGCACAGGGATTTTTCCTGATTCTCAGTCCCATATATCTTTCTGCTTATTCAAACTGGCTTTGGAAATTCCATCAGCACTGAAACTTAACTATGTCCCAAACTGAACAAATTATCTCCCTAATTTTTACCCCTAATCTGTCCTGCTCCCTATAGTTCCCTCCTTTCTTAATGTCATTACGTAAGCCATCCTTTTCTCATCTTCCCTTTCTCTCTACGAGTCCTGTTGTTTAATTCTATTTCCTGGACTCTCTTGAATCAATCTCTCCATCCAGCCCCATGGGTCCTTTCATCTCTGTAGTATCCATCACCTGTACTAGAGCTGAGAAACCTGTGGTTTTTCTAAAACATAAATTTGATTATTCTTAAAGACATCCTTTTCCTTTCCATCCATATAGGACAAATTTGATAAATTCAAAACACTGAAAGATAGATAAGGCTTTTTGTGAACTTATCTCTAATTAACCTCAGTCTCATCCATTGTGATTCTCCTCCTGTGCTTTTCACTTCTACTGTCCTCAAAGACTGACCATGTGTTTGCCTTTATACCTTTGCATCTGGCATTCCTTCTCTCTTTGCCCTGTTCTATACCTCCCTAACATTTTCTTACTTTTCAAGATTCTCCTCAACAGTCATCTCCAGGAAATTGCCCCTAACATTTCTCCTTCCCTGCCATGTTGGTTTCATCATCTCCTGTGATGGCACATATCACATTGGTTTGTGGTTGGCTGTTGACTTGTTAATATTTCAACTCAGTGTTTTGAAGGTAAGAGCTATCCTTAATTCTGTAGCCACAGCCTAGGACATTTGACACATCATAAATGACACCATTATAATTATGTGATTCTGCAACTCTTCATTCAGGCTTCAAACACAAAGCTTAAGGGGTCTTCTTATTCTTTACATGATGTTCTTAAAGCAACCAAGGCTTAATAATATTGGAAGCTCATTTTTATGGGCAATATACATCAGGACTGAGGTATCTTTTGGAGCCAGTGTGTCCATTCCACATTGAAAAAAATGTAGGGTATAAAAAAAAAAGAAATAGGGGTGGCACCTGCGGCTCAGTGAGTAGGGTGCTGGCCCCATATGTGGCAGGTTCAAACCCAGCCCTGGCCAAAAACCAAAAAAAAAAAAAAAGAAATAGTATATAGGACTAAGTTCTGCCTATTCTGTTTATTCAGATTACAATTCCCTGCCAAAAGCCAGAGAATCCATCTTTAACTTGGTTTTCTTATTTTAAATTTAGTGGGAACTTTGGAAGAGAAGCTGAATAAAGTGTCAGAGTTAATTGTCACTTCTATAAATGACATTTTCTTTAAAATATGTTTAGCCTTTGGAAAGAACAGGCATTTTTCCTCCCCTTTGCCCCTGAAAATTATGTGACTGGCTATAATGGAACGTGCTGTATAATTGTGTACTGAAATGTCTTATTACCCTTTTCCTTTCTTTTGCTCTTTTTGGCCCATATTAGGGTTTAGTAAACTTGCGGCCCTGTGTTTAGGGTCAATTGCAGCCAGTATTTCATCAGACCAAATTCTGCTTTTATAACTCATTGATTTCTTTAGATTCTCCAGAAACCCTTGAAGGAAAGCTAATTTATTTTCCTCTTACTATTAGATTTTGATATTTAAGTGAGCTATTGAAAATAACGGTAATATAACAACAAATTAAATGCCCTTGATTTTCTTGTCTTTTTATGTTCTTTCAGAATTCACAAAACTATGAAGTGAGCAAATCTGGGAGCATGCTAGTTTACTTACTGATGAAGCCACTTTACTGTCCTAATTGGTTAAGCTGGAGTAATGGTTCTCGTTTAAGGGCAAACCGCCTAAAATAAAGGCCACCAGTTCAGATGGATGCCTGAGAGTAGCCATTAGTACACCTTTACTTTCTTATGGATCCCCGCTTTTGGAATCCATTTAATGAAGTCCTTTGATTCCTTCATTATTGAGTTAAGATACTCTTTTCATTTGAAAATATATTTATAAAATAATTTTATGCATGTCATATAGTAGATATATTAGAGTTAATGAAGAATATATAAATAAATCCCCAATATTTTGCAGCTCCAATAGATTGTAGTTAATTGTAGCAATTGTTTTCTTCCAAAAAATATCATTTTCTTGACAGCAAAATACCTTTTTTTGTTGATAATAAGAGTACGTTGTTTGTAGCTTCTGTTCAGTTGTTGGTTGAATGAATGAATTGAACCATGCCTGTAGGATTGAATACTTATTAATACCATCTATCATTTCTGTTTATAGGTATTACCATTTAAAGAAACTTTCTTGCCAACAAATCTATGATAAAAAATATAAGTAACAGAGGAAGTCCTAACTGTTATCTGTCAAGTGACAAGCTTTTAATGTCAGAATGGCTCACCTAAAGCGACTAGTGAAATTACATATTAAAAGACATTACCATAAAACGTTCTGGAAGCTTGGTGCAGTTATTTTTTTCTTTATAGTAGTTTTGATTTTAATGCAAAGAGAAGTAAGTGTCCAATATTCCAAAGAGGAATCAAGGATGGAAAGAAACATGAAAAACAAAAACAAGGTGCTTGATTTAATGCTAGAAGCTGTAAACAATATTAAAGATGCAATGCCAAAAATGCAAATAGGAGCACCTGTCAGGCAAAGCATTGATTCTCGTGAGAGACCCTGTTTGCAAGGATACTATACAGCAGCTGAATTGAAGCCTGTGCTTGACCGCCCACCTCAGGACTCTAATGCACCTGGTGCTTCTGGTAAAGGATTCAAGACAAACAATTTAAGTGTTGAAGAACAAAAGGAAAAAGAACGTGGGGAAGCAAAACACTGTTTTAATGCTTTTGCAAGTGACAGGATTTCTTTACACCGAGATCTTGGACCAGACACTCGACCTCCTGAGTATGTTGAAGAATAATCATTGTTTACTATTTACCAACAAGGTTTGCAGGGGAGAAGCGTTAGCTAAAGAAGTTGCTTGTTCTTTATCCACTCTAGGCGGAAAGTCAGCAAATACTGTTTACTTTATTATATATTTTGCAGAAAGATGTACCTATTTATGTGTATTGAGGCAGTACAGATATAAAAAGTTGTTAACTTGGAAATTATAAAACTAAATTCTAGATCTGACTTCTACCTACCAAAAAATCCTTTATTTCTAAATGTTCTAGTTTTCTCACCTCTGCAGGAGGAAATGTTGGACAGTTGTTATAGGAAATGCAGGAGGTGGGGAGTTGTTTTCACTGCTCTGTGTATTGCTGTAAAATAGAAATGTTTGAAAATACGCCAAGATTTTGGAGCTATTGGATAATAGTTTAGGGATTTATAAACTAAGTCATACGCTTTGTGGTTACTTGGAGTGCCTTAATTATATTTCAGGATGCCCTGTGTTCTGTAAGTATTCTTTTAGGGGAAAATATTATTACGGTTACTATTTCAACTGTGCTTCTTTCTCTAGAATTTCGCTGATTAAGTTCTCCTATCTGTAGGTTATATCCCTTTGACTACAGAGAGGCCAACATTCCCTTCTGGTTATGAGTCACTTTGTTTACATGTTTGAAGTATACAGCATTTTGTCTAATATTTCCCTCACAGGTTTTAACATGCTGTCTCTTTGTCCTTAGTTAACCACTTTTTAAAACAAATCTCTGAAGTAAAGTTTGAATGCTGTATTTGAACTGATATGTCTAAAATGAATTCCAGCATCTTCAAGCCATCAGTAGATTTTTGAGAGATAAGATAGGCAAACTGTAAGCGAAAAATGTCTATGTGTTTTGCTTTCTGGTTGTTACAGAATTAGATTTGGTAGCGAACCTGAAGAAAGGAATTTTGTAGACCTGGGTCTATGGTTTTAGCTCAGGTTTTTCTAGGTTTATGATTATAAATACCTCATCCAACTATTATTAAGTCTCTTAATGTTGAAATTGTACAAGTTAGATTTCTGCCACACCGTTTTAATCTCTGTTATCCAATTTTAAGTTGCTCATCATTTATACGTGAATGTGTAAAGAAACAAATCTCTATCAAATATTCTGTTAGAATACAGTGAAGTATTGTATTTCACTGATTTGGAGAGAGATCTGGACTGAAAAGCAATTCACATCAAACATCAATAAGCATGATTTTTATTCTTTTGATACGACAGTCCATGTCAGCTCAAGATGAGCCTTTTTTCTAAGATAATGTTAAGAAGCTGCAATAATTTTCATTAATGTTAATTACTAAATGAAAAACATAGCACATTAAGGACATTTTTTGGTAAGGGTTGAAGGTTTAATTTTGTCTTTGAATTGGGTTCTGTAGAGATGGTGTAGATTTGTTTTTCACTTTTAATTTAACCCATCTCAGCCAACAAGGAACACTTTTTCTGAAGAATTGCTGATCTTTCCCAGGCTCTTTAGAATTATAGATCTAGTTTCACTCCAAGTCAGATAGTCGTGTGACTGATAATTTTAGCATGTTTCTACATGCTGAATTTTTCAAATGGCTTGATTGGAAATATACAGTCACTTTGGCAAGTTATCATAATTGCATCATCTTAAATGGCATGTGAAATAATTTTCAAAGCACAAATATAACCTGTCAATTTGAATGAAGTTTATGAAATCATACTGTGAAATTTGATTGGTTGATATTAGTAATCAGTTAAGCAAATAAATCCTAGCTTAAACTGATGGAAAATGTTGCACAACTAAAGTGATAGCATTTTACTAATGTGACTTTTTGTGCAGTTTTATACTTTGAATCTTCAAAACCTTTTTAATTCTTGATCAATATTATATTAATTCACCACATAGCAAATAAAGGTAGGAAAAAAATATTTTAATTCACAAACTTCACTTTCTCCTCACAGTAGTTATAAGATAACAAGTCATAAGGTTCTTCTTTCCCTCTGAACAATAAATACTATATAATGGAGTTTTAAAATAATTTTTACTTAGTTTATGGTAGCCTTTAAGCATTATATGTTAAAAATACAAGCTTGATTGAAGCATGTATATGAATAGTTTGTGTTTGAGCTTTATTTTTAATTGGTAGTTTATTCAACATAAAATTTAGATTAAATAATTTGCTTTCTTCTACCAGTGAGCAATAACAATCCACATGTGATTATTTGGTTCTGACTATGCATTTGTATTGCCCTTTGAAATCATGAAGGCATTAGAGAACAAAACCACTTTTTCTTACAGACCTTTCTTTTTTCTACTCTGTTGTTGATACTTTCTCTGGATATTTGACCCCCAATCTAATTCCTTTTATATCACTGCAAATATTCTACCCTAAAGACTTGCTCTTAGATCATGTCTCAAAGATATTCCTTTCGAGGTCTGGTGATGAAAGTAGTTAATGAGAGAGTGTGAGGTTCCTTTTTAGCATCACACAGGGGTTGTGGTATCCCCATTCCCCGGGCAGAGCAACTGACGGGTGTTGGGCCCCCATATCTCCACAAGTGAATGACTAACTCTCTTATCTTTGGATTTGAGCAGCACTGATTCATTGTTTACACAGTGTGTTTATGATGCCTTTTGAGGATGAGGGAGGATTTTCTCATCTGTTGTGCTAAACTGGGCAGCCATTTATGGTTTTTAAGTGACCTTACAGACACAGTTGCTTTATTTGTTTATCTTTTTCTATAAACGACAAGAGGTTTATTTTATGTGCCAGTAAAGTATTATTCTCCTTTGTGTTACTTCATTTGCCTCTCAGCTCAGGAGGCTGGGTACTGTCATCCTCTCCACATCTCCAGTCTACTGGCAATGCTATAGACTCACCCACATTCTCGCAGTTTAGTAGAAAGATTACTTTCATTGAGTAAGACATTATTATAAAAATGAATTCAAGACCAGGCACAATGGCTCACCCCTGTAAGTAATGCAGCAGACTGAGAGGCTGAGATAGAAGGATTGCTTGAGGCTAGATGTTCAAGACCAGTATGAGCAAGAGTAAGACTTGGTCTATATAAAAAAACCGAAAAATCAGTCAGGCGTGGTGGCAGGTACTTATCATCCCAGCTTCTCACTCAGGAGGCTGAGGCAGGAGGATCACTTGAGCCCAGTAGTTTGAGATTGCAATGAGCTATGGTCACACCACTGCACTCTAGCTAGGAGACAGAGTAAGACTGTTTAAAAATCGAAAACAAAAAATTGATCTCGAAAATTCAAGATCAGTTTATAACCAATGTTTTTAGGTGATATGGAGGGTGATTAGTGTACCACTAATTAGCCTAGAGAACATAGTCTCTCTCTCTCTCTGTCACCAATAAATGTTTCAAATGGTGACAGAAACACAACACGTCTAATGTGGTTTTAAGTCTTTATTTACATTTCTGAATATATTCTTTTGAAAGGAAAATTTTAAATGCCAGGTCTTATTAACCAGTAGAAGATATTTGTGGAACAAAATCTTCCATATAGATCATAGCAGATGGTAGTATTTGCTGAATGATGAGTATCACATGTAAGAAGGGGCTGTGGCAAAACTATTTTTTCCACTTTGGCTCCATATGCAGATTACGTAAATTGAGTAAATAAACTTGGAAAATACTTAGAAAACATGTATTATACATTTAGGAAAGTATTTAAGATAATCTCTACAAAAAATGAGCGTTCCATTTTTAAAGTTGCAAGTAAGAAAAATAGATGATTTCCATCAGAAAAAAGAAAAATTTGTGTTTTATTAGAGCAGTAACAAGGATTTGTCATTTTTACATGTTGTCTCATGTGTAGGTTGCTTTCATTGTCTACACTGCTATTTGTATTTAAAATTATATTGTTGAGAAATTTTACAATAACACATAACTCTTGACTTGTTTTAATCTCTGTCAGTGGGCATGATCTCTGGGTGAGTGATCTGCTTGTAAAAAACTCATTTATCTTTGGTAGTGTTAGTTATCTTACGTAGAGACTGTTAACATTGGCTATAATTTTTTGGTGATAAAGATTGTATAATGATTTTAGCAGTGGTGTAGCTGTGAAATAAATGAATGTAATTCATAATTTTTCTACTTTTTTCACTTCTTCCAGATGTATTGAACAAAAATTTAAGCGCTGCCCTCCCCTGCCTACCACCAGTGTCATAATAGTTTTTCACAATGAAGCGTGGTCCACCCTGCTTAGAACTGTCCACAGTGTGCTTTACTCTTCACCTGCAATACTGCTGAAGGAAATCATTTTGGTGGATGATGCTAGTGTAGATGGTAAGAAAGCATGTGCAAATTAGATGGTTTCCCAATTAAATCCATACGATGGTGTCTAAAGTCTATTTGGTCATAGTATGCTGTCTGGATATCATTTCAGAGCTTGAATATAAAAGTTTGGATGCATGTATGGTGAATGCAATTAGAATCCAAATATTCAAATCTTCTGGAGGACAGAAACACTATTTACTGTTCATAGCAGTACAGTCCTCCTTGTGAGCCTCTCATGGTAAGGCTTAGTGCCTAAGAGCACAGACTTGATCCTTGAGTCAGGCTAACTTGATTTGAATCCTAGCTCTTGCCCTAACCAGCTGTGTAACTTGGGCAAATTACTTAAGGCTTGGTTTCTTTATAGGTTAAATGGGAATCATATTATCTTTTATCAAATTTATTATAAGATATGTCATTAGCTTATAAACCACACAAAGGAAGCAAACCATCACTAATTAAACTCAGCATGACATTGATTATAAGAAGTATCCAATTTTGTAGCTCAGAATAGATGAAATACAGAAATAGAATATAACTCCGAGTGTTATGAAGATTAAATGAGCTAATATAAATAAATATGTCAATTCATAATAAATAAGTGAGTAGTGAAAAAAATCAGTTAAGAGTCACCACATTCTGTTTTATTTTGGCTTTTTAAAATATGCCAGTATTATTCACAAAGATAGGTAGATTCTTTACTACATTTCTTCCTAAAATTAGAAAGGTACCGAATTACATGATTTAAATTGGAATGGTAAATCTAATCTAACAAATAGTCTAATTTGTGAAATTTTAAAACATTACAAGTATTTTAAACCCTGAACAGATACGTATGATTTCAATGATTACAAAATGTTTTCCTGAATGAATTTAGGTTCTTCAAGAACCTAATTTTGAAGGTCCTATCTAATCTCTAGTTCTACTGGTCATATGTAATCTCTAGTTCTAATTGGTTGTTCCCTCATCGGTAAAATGACAATAATACTCTTTCATTAAATCCAGAACATTGTCTATTGTAACATATAGCATTACTTTATGTACCTAAGAAAAGAAAAAGAAACACTTCTTTATTAGGTGACAGTTGTATCAATGATAAGATGTATCCAGATGCCAGAAATGATAATAAATGTATAAAACATGAAATTATCAATCTGGTTTATTACATAATGATTATATATAATCATGTAATTCTAGACATTTCCATGGTTTAATATTAAACGTCCTGAGTGAATTAGGGTTATGTTCTCTCAGAGTAATATCTAGGTGGAATGTGGTTGCTTATCACCAGAGATTTTGACCTAGGTGTCAAAGCTCTCCTCTAAATCGGGAGATGTGATAATTCAAGTCCCCTGATCTCTGATTTGAATCTCGGCCCTGGATACTTCAGAACTCATTTGTAGTCAGCTGGTTTATTTGTTGTTTGATCTGTTCTGAGTTTTTTCGTATTCTTTCTGTGTAGTTGAACTGCAGCCCACGGAGTTTTAAGTGATATCTGGTTAAGCTCTGCATACGTCTTATGTGTTTTACCTTTAAAAAAAACCTTTACCTTAGAAATATTTTCTCCTTTAGTTTCTTAAAACCTTCTTCTCAGATGATTTTTATTTTGTTTGATTTAAGTAGTGAGCTAATAGGGGCATTGTACGTTTGCCTCTAGTAAACTTGCAGTTCAAGGTACCATCTTTATTTAATTGGACAAATGAAATTTTGGAATTGAAAGAACTCAGACTGAAAAGTGATAACCAATTACAGAAATCTCCCTGTTTCAACCATTTTAATGTTTTCCATTTCTTTCCTAACCACCGTGTGAATAAACATAATGTTTTCTAATATCCATGTCAGATTTTTACCTAACATTGTTATTATTCTGTTTCTTTGACCTTAAATCCATTTTTAATGACAGCAATAAACTAGATAGATGCATTTTACTTAAACATCCATCTTTTTCTCAGCCCGTAGTGTTACTGTGTGTTATACTTCAGTGACTATTTTTGTGTTTATGTCATGTTCCTTCTTTTGAATTATATACCTTTAGATAAGTTACAAGAAGTAAGACTATTTGGTCAAAGGATTTGAATATTTTTATAACTCTGAAATTTGAATAATTCTATAAATCTATCATAGTGATCAATGATAGTTTTAGAATTTTTCTGAACTTATTTGCTTATTGGTAGAGTTTGTCTTACTGAGTCAGTCAAAGAGCTATCTGATAGGCACCCACTGGGGAAAATGTGCCCCTCATTGTGTGAAGGAGTAACTAGTCCCTGATTCCAATTTGCTTAGGGAAAGGCAGCATAACTCATGGATAACCAAGGGACAATGAAATAGTTAAACCTCAGTGGTGGCAAAAGACAGCATTTAGGAGCAGTGGCCATGTGGTATGCCCTGTCTTAAATGCTCCTTTTATACAGTAATCTCTTATCTTCTGCTCCTACCAGTTTTTTGTTATGAAGATCCTAATATTCTCATTTTATAAAGAAACTGAGGAACAAAAAAGATAAAGTAGCATGCCCCAGCTAAAAGTGATGGTGTCGTAAGTATGTTGAACCCAGGATATCTGATTTTACATAGCTGTGTGTTCTTAAACTCTCAAAAGAGGGATGTACATGGAAGCTTAAATTTAGTGGACGGATACAAATTGACAGGAAGTTCAGAAGTTGGGGGTAAATCAAAAACTTCTTAACAAATTAAAACAGTGAGAGAGTTTATTGAACTTATAATAACTTTATTTTTAAAAAATCAATTCCCATTCAGAACCCTGAAATTTTACAAGGCTCTTAAAGCAAAACATACAGATGATTGTATTTCTCAGACAAATTGCAATCCTACTTGTCTTTCAGAGGATTATTTCTGAGGTACTTAAAAAGTGTTTAAAAAGTTAATCTATTACTCTATAAGATAACAGTTTTTCGATATTTATCCGCAAAGGTTGTTCCTAGACTCTCACCACCTTTATGAATGTTTAGCTCTAAATAAGCAACTCCCTTATCTGTGCCCCTGAAGGAATGAAAAAACACGTGTCATCACACATAAAGTCATCTGCACATGCTTCTACAATCTGGCAAAAGCAAACAGTTAGCCTATATCATGAACCGCCTTTTTCAACATTCCCAAATCTTTCTGATTTTGTGCTATAGGCCCAAGAAGAGAACTGTACTATATATTCAACAAGGAATCAAGAAGTTATGGTGAAAAATCAGGCTTAAGAAGTGGTCTGCACAAATGAACAATTGACTGATTTGATTACTTTTCTTCAGCTATTACCTCAACTTTGGCATATTGTGTATCTCATCCAAATTGGATATTACAGTCACATTACAAAAATATGTCTGTTTTTAACCTTATTCTTGATTTACAGGCTCCCTTTTACTTTCATATTTTTACTGGAAAAAAATTTGTCAGGGGACTCCAAAGCGTTCGAAAATTTTCTGCTGACTCTTTGTAGAAATATTCCCAGACTGGGGTAGCTCAGGACTTTCCTACATGTATTTTTCTGAACTTTTTTTTTTTTTGTCTTAAATTATTTTGATCAGAGAATCCTTTTGATAATTGGCATTTTTCTTTAAGATTTCCAGATTTAAATGTTAAATTGTAAAAGTCAAATATATTTTTGGTCAAATTCCATTTCCTTCACTCCCGTCAGCAGTCTTCCCAGACCTCTACATTTTCTTAACTGCTGGAATCCACTCGGTTTGAAGTCTCTCCCACCCTCCCAGGCTGCTTGTTGATAAGAAGTATACAGGATCAGTATGCTGTATGTTGTAAATATGTTATAATAGTTATCACTCGCTATTTAACCTTTTTTATCTCAGAAGAGAGTAAAGGAGTAAAAGAAGTAAGGGAGTAAAAATTAAAAATTTTCTTCTTACTGAAGAACATGTATGAGTAACCTTTAAGATTATGGCTATAGAAGGATCATTGCTCTGTGTGTGGTTTTTTTAGCTTTCATGTAGTATTTATGAAAATAAATTTAAAAAGCTAATCTAGATTTTTTTTTCTCTTACAGAATACTTACATGGTAAGCTAGAGGAATATATAAAACAATTTTCTATAGTAAAAATAGTCAGACAAAGGGAAAGAAAAGGTCTGATCACTGCCCGGTTGCTAGGAGCAACAGTAGCGACAGCCGAAACGCTCACATTTTTAGATGCTCACTGTAAGTACGTGTGTGTGCGTGTGTGTGTGTGTGTGTGTGTGTGTGTGTGTGTGTGTGGACTTCATTGTGATGTTTCCCGCCCCTGCCCAATTTGAAACGTAAAGAAGTTTCCCCTTTTCTTTAATAGCACTTTCACCTGGTAATTACAGCAAGTGCAGCCCAAGCAGTTAACATCTTTGCATAGGAACTTCCTCTCACTGCTACAGAGTTCTTGGTGTTTAAGTCTCCTCAAATTTAATGTTTTCTTTTTTATTTTGTTTTGTTTTTGAGACAGAGATTTCCTCCGTCTCCCTGGATAGAGTCTGCTGACCGGCTCCCTCATCAGGTTGTCTTTGCCTGGAATTCTTTTTTTTTCTCTTCCTTTCTTTCCAGATGTTTATTCTGTTAAAAAAAAGTTTTTTTTCTCTTGTCATTCTTGATTTCTATACTTTAACATGAGTGAAAGTTAATTTATTTAGGTATAATTAACCCTTTCATTAAATTATGTCCTAGTAACACTATTTTTATTTATTTATTTATTTATTTTTTTGAGGAGTCTCATTTTATCACCCTGGGTATAGCAACCTCAAACTCCTGGGCTGAAGCAACCCTTTTACCTCAGCCTCCCTAGTAGCTGAGACTACAAGCTCTGGCCACAAAACCCAGCTAGTATTTTTTTTTTTTGAAGACAGGGTCTTGCTTTTGCTCGGGCTGGTCTTGATCTCCTGAGCTCAAGCAATCCGCCTCAGCCTGCCAGAGTGCTCAGATTACAAGTATGAGCCACCCACTGTGTCTGGGGATCACTTTTAATTTTTTTTTTTTTTTGCAGTTTTTGGCTGGGGCTGGGTTTGAACCCGCCACCTCCAGCATATGGGGCCGGCACCCTACTCCTTTGAGCCACGGGCACTGCCCAACTGCTTTTCATTTTTATTCCCCCAAATTTCCAGACTGCTTTTTATGCCAAGGTAGCGGTGCCCCTCCCAATAGCTTCTGGTATGTCTTCTACCAATGTTGCCAATTTTTATTTGTTTTTTGTTGCTTTGGGTTTTTTTGTTGTACTTTAATTTTTCCAGTGTCCATGTTTTTTAAAGTATTTATAAAGTGCTTTTAGAGTTAATGTGTAATATACATACTAGGTATTACTAAAATGTTACGTCAGCTGTAAGTTTAGTGGGTTTTATCCTCTTTGTATGAGTGTCTAGCTTTGAATCATCCAGCCCTTAGGTTATATTTAACACATGCTAGTTGTTACTGAATGGCTTTTGGATTTGCTTGAGTTGTTAACCTCTAGCTCTCTCTGAGCCCCAGGCAATTATAACAAGCAGAGCTGTCTAAAGGTAGTCCAAGAGAGGTGTTTTACAGAGGAAAATGCCATTCTCTAATATTCCTTCTTCTTGTCCAAACTTACAATCAGATCAGACTGAGCTTGCTTCCGCTTCAGCTGAATGTGTCTGATGCCAAATTCCACTTAGTAGGGAGCCCAGAATAGGTGTCTGCACGCACGTCCTCTGAACTCACCATGTGTTAGGTGAGACAGCCTGGCCTGTGGCCAGGGCCCAGGTCTGTCCTGGGACTCCTTGACCTTCACTTTTCCTTGGGTCTGGAGCAGATCTAAATGGTCTTTCTTCACCAAATGCTAAAATCAGAGAAATGAAGATTTCAGTTACTGAACCTTACTCAGGGGGAGACAAGTTTAAATAAGCAGCAGTTTTAGGGCTAGGCGATATGGAATAATAAAAAATTATATTTGGTTCATTGCTCATTTAAAGGGAAATGCACCATCTACACCTTAAATACATCAGTATCATTTTGCAGCTTTTCTAGAAGCAAAGATCATCATCTATAGGATAATTTCCCTAACTCTGCTGAATTTCATTTTATCTTTTTCATCCTACCTTCATCTAATCACAAGAAACATTCAAGAAGTTTCTCCTCTGGCCAGGCATAGTGGCTCATGCCTATAATCCTAGCACTCTGGGAGGCTGAGGCGGGTGAATTGCCTGAGCGCACAGGTTCAAGACCAGTCAAAGCAAGAGCGAGACCTCATCTCTAAAAATAGCCAGGTGTTGTGGTAGGTGCTTGTAGTCCCAGCTACTTCAGAGGCTGAGGCAAGAGAATGTCTTGAGCCCAAGAGTTTGAGGTTGCTGTGAGCTGTGACGCCATGGACTCTACCAAGGATGACAAAATGAGACTCTGTCTCCAAAAAAAAAAAAAAAAAACAAAAAGGAAAGAAAAAAAAGGTCCTCTCTGGAGATCTGTTATGCTAACAGCATGATGATTATAGTTAATAATAGTGTGTCTACTTGAAAATTGCTAAGAGTAGCTCTCAGATGTTCTCACCCTACACATGTGCACAAAGATAAACATAGAAGTAATGGACTATATATTTTTAAGGCAACATCTCACTCTGCCGCCTGGGTAGAGTGCTATGGAAGCATCATAGCTCATAGCAACTTCAAAAAAAAAAAAAAAATCAAGCGGTCATGTTGCCTCAGCCTCCCAAGTAGCTGGGACTAAAGGCACCCAACCATAACACCCAGCTAGTTTTTCTCTTTTTAGTAGACTCTGGGTCTTGCTCTTGCTCATATTGGTCTGGAACTCCTCAGCTCAAGCAATCCACCTGCCGTGGCCTCCCAAAGTGCTAGAATTACTGGCATGAGCCACCACGCCCAGGTGGATATATTAGTTTGGTTGTTATAATCAGTTCACAATATATGAGTCAAACTATGCTGCATACCATAAATAATATACAATTTTTGTCTATGATACCTTAAGCCAGAATAAAGAATGCCCCTTAAAGGTTCAAAACATAAGTGACTTTATTATTCATTACTCTGTAAACCTTCACTCACACATAAAGAAAAACGTTTTTGGTGTTTCTATTTATGTTGCGTTTCTCCAGGTGAGTGTTTCTATGGTTGGCTAGAACCTTTGTTGGCCAGAATAGCTGAGAACTACACTGCCGTTGTGAGTCCAGATATTGCATCTATAGATCTGAACACGTTTGAATTCAATAAACCTTCTCCTTATGGCGGCAACCATAACCGCGGGAACTTTGACTGGAGTCTTTCGTTTGGCTGGGAATCACTTCCTGATCATGAGAGGCAAAGAAGGAAAGATGAAACCTATCCAATTAAGTAAGACGAGTTCTCTCACGGTTTTATATTGACACCATATACCACACATTGGATATGTATGCACTTTTTGCTTTTACAGAAATTGCCTGTGAGGTTAATTCATATTAACTAAATAAAAAACGCATATAATCTACATAGAATAGAGGAGTTATTTTTGCACTTGTACAAGATGTTGCTGAGGAGGAAGTAGAATCAAGTTTGCTCTTATGTCTTCCTCTTACATCATTCCTTAAGACTCTTAAAGCAGAGCTAGAAGACAATATTTAATTTTGCTTAGCGGGGACAGGACACTCAGTCCTTTTTCCCAGTCTCTCCCCAAACACTTGACTTTGAAGATAGCATTTTACAATTAATCCACATGGTAGCTTTGAAACTGTGATATGTCTTCAATATGTGAAATTGATGTCATTCTTAAAATGTGCTATTTTGTCTTTAGTTTTTATAATAAAGTTCGACAATGGATTATTTTTCAGAACACCCACTTTTGCAGGAGGCCTTTTTTCGATATCAAAAAAATATTTTGAGTATATTGGAAGTTACGATGACGAAATGGAAATCTGGGGAGGTGAAAATATAGAAATGTCTTTCAGAGTAAGTTTTGGGAGATTAAATGTAGCGCACATGTTAAACAATGAAATATGTTTGTAGAAATGTCTTTCAGAGTAAGTTTTTGGAGATTGAATGTAGCACACGTGTTGAACAATGAAATATATTGTGTTCTGATTGGCCGGCATAGCTTATTATAGATGTGTGCAGTCTTTTTGTGCTTTCCAAAATTTAATTGCTAGAAATGTTGGAATAAGAATATTTCCTTTTAACATGAAACTTAATGTATTTATTCATTGTTGCCAATATAACAAGAGGAATCAGTTAAACTCTGTGTCCAAGCAATAACACCAATTAATGCAGTAGTAGCTACTGAATTCCAGCCAAGATAAATATTATTAAATCTAGTGCTTCAGGAAATGAGTTGATTTTCAAGAGAGTCAGAATGGAAAAACATTTATATATAGTTTTAAAGAACACTGGACTTGACTGTTAGATTAAATGAGCTGTTTTCCCCATATATGTAGTAAAAACTAACACATAAAAAAAGAAAAAAATTAACATCAAAAACAAAATAAAGACTTTGGATAATCTTCACATGTATCTTATTCATTTGATAACATATTCATTTTTCACCTCTCAGGCTGAAAGTTAGTGGAAAAACAACTGAATTAGGGGTTAGAAGATTTTAACTTTTGGCTCTGGCTCCATCACATAATGGTGATAAACTGAACCAAGTTTGTACTGCTGATGGCCAGGGGTCTTGTTTTATTCATTTCAGAATTTCCAACCCTTAGCATGTGTTGACTCTCAAGCACAGTTTGTTGAATTGATCATATCACTGAGATTTCTCCTTTGTTTAAAAAAGGAGAAAAAGAGAATGTGAGCTCTTGCCCTAATATTAGAATGTTAATCATGAATTATTTTTCAGTGTTTTTACATGGTGATTGTTTTAAGATAATTAAATAAAAAGGTTCTTTGCATTTTATTTAGAGTTCATGCAAATAAAACTTTTGTAAATAGGCATGAATTTTTTATAATTATCTTCACAAATGTACTAGATTGTACTTTGGTAATATGGCTTGATGGCAAGATTAAATGTGCAAAGGGTCAACAGGGTCTGGGTGCATTTAACACTTAGGCTGCCAATTCTCTTGGAAGAGAAATCCTGTGATTCGGGGGAAGTAGCCATCTGAGTTGTGTAAGATGGATGTCAAATCCATAAGAGCTTTTGCTTTTCTGTGCTCCTTAGAGAATAAATTCTGGAATTTATTTTTAGGAAAGATCTGGAATCATTCTTTGTTAACTTTCTGAAAAATGTGCTTCTGTCATCTTTAGTGTTTATGCCATTGAATAAAATCTTCAGGGCACAGAGATTATTTGTGAAATTACAATGAATCTCTATGATTTGATTTTATTAGTAAGTTAAAGGTGAACTTAAAAACACTTTGGTTTTTCTAAAATATTGTAAATTTAAACAAATATCATTAATCATCAGGTATGGCAATGTGGTGGGCAGTTGGAGATTATGCCTTGCTCTGTTGTTGGACATGTTTTTCGCAGCAAAAGCCCTCATTCCTTCCCAAAAGGCACTCAGGTGATTGCTCGCAACCAAGTTCGCCTTGCAGAAGTCTGGATGGATGAATACAAGGAAATATTTTATAGGAGAAACACAGATGCAGCAAAAATTGTTAAACAAGTAAGTTACAACTAACTAATTAAATTATGGTCAAAATATACACCAAGTTCACCTGTCCTGCTTGGAGTCACCTCAAGTACAGAATATCAAATTATTTTTGAAACGATGTTTTTATTTAAGTCTTAAAATATTTAACTTATGAGTGCCAGTTCTCTGTTTTTTAAGGAAAAATTAAACTGCTTTGTAAACATTTACATTCTGCTTGAAGTTTCTTTTAACATTTAGTATTTCGTTGTTGTAACTGTCTCCTTGGTTAATATTTTACTCAAAGAAAATAAAGTTAAGTAGAAGTGCTTTCTGTTTTCAGGAGATGTGATTAACACTGAGGTAAAGTTTCTGGGTGGATTTTTGGAACTAGAGATAGAGAGAGTGCCTTGAGAATGAACCAGGCGGCTCAAGGCTTTTCTTCAAGCTGTAGATCCACGACTCACTGGAGGTGCTACCTTAGCAAAGCCCCTCTGAAAACACAGATGGGGATGGCTTTTCTTAGGATGGTTACAAGGTGGCTGGATGTGGAGCATGTGCTGGACATGTACCTTCTCTCTTCTTGTTTGTGTTGGGAGATAAAGTACATGTCGCCTCTCTTTCTGAGTAGCTATACAACAAGGGCGTGATAAATGCTAACAAAGGAATGCCACTTCTTTTATTACCTTGTTACAATTCGGCTCTGTGGAATCATGACACCTAACACACTAGACTGAATTCCACCAGTCTTAACATGGGATGAGACAGATTAACTAGCCAGGGTAAGAACATGCTTCAGTGACCTGTGCCCATCTCTGTAGAACACAGGGAATACTAATTTGGGGGAGAGGGTAGTACTTACCAGGAGTTAAAGTATCAACATTTTGACTGTTTTGACTGTGGTGATAAGGGAAGATCTAGTTACCTCTTCCCACCTTTTCTCTGGTATCCAGTATCTCCCTGTCGGGATACAAACTCAGAACACTCCTGAATTAGATTGTTATCTCCTTCCCCAAGGTGACAGAGACAAATTGGGCAGATGGAGTACTGCCTGACAGTGCTTGGCGAGGCAGGTATGTGGGCCCTGAGTGAAGCTCATGCTCTGCTTGTCACCCACAAAGGGCTGAGTTAGCAAAGACCTATTTTTACCTCAGGGCATGTAGTTTTCTACCTGGTCAAATGCACAAGCTTAGCCAGAAATCCTTAAGACTCATATTTTTTGCTTAAATCAGGAAGGTTGAAGGAATTGATGTTTGCACAAGAAAACATATTCCTTAGTTGAACTAATGACCTTGATTATATTTACCTTTACATGCATTTGGCTAACAAATAGAATTTTTCTCTAAAATTTTGACTATTTATAATATAGATTTATATTATTTCAGTGTAATAGAGCTTTTCTTAAGCTCTTAAAGGAAAATAAAATGCTGTTAACTTAAACATTGTTTTCTACTGAAGGTTCAGTTGGAGATATTGTTTATAGTAAGCAACATCCTGGAACTAGAAAAAAGTTGTTGCCAACTGTATTGTTTTTTAGTGATGGTTTTGTGATTGTGAAGAGATACAAATTGCATTATGTATTGGCGCCATTTGTCTATGCCTGCTTCTCACACCTCACTTTATAGATCACTTTTAGGTTTAAAGTTGGGACCAATTCTGACATCTTTACTGTTGTTCCCTTGCCCACGGAATTCCACTAAAGACCTCTGTCCCGCAGGAAAAGCTTGTGGCACAAATGAAGAATAAAATAATGCCACTTCATTCTTTTAATCAGCACTGTAGTAATACTTAATTCTCCTTAAAGCCAGAAATGAATAGGCAGGCATGCTTGTTACTTGAGTGAATGGTGAATGCTGTTAAATTCCATCTTGTATTTTGACCTGGAGTTTTTTAATACTAAATATAAATATAAATAGTTGCATTTGAAATAATTTATCGTGCTGTTTTAAGCATTTTCTTCCCTTTTCATTTTTCTCCAGAAATCGTTTGGAGATCTTTCAAAAAGATTTGAAATAAAACACCGCCTTCAATGTAAAAATTTTACATGGTATCTGAACAATATTTATCCAGAAGTCTATGTGCCAGACCTTAATCCTGTTATATCTGGATATGTGAGTGTTTTCTTGTTCTTTTTTTATTTGATGTATTCCTTGCCACCAACATTTATGTGGTTTAGAGAAAATTGCTGAAATACTTTCTGGTTTATTGGATTTTGAGATTTCATATTATTATTAACGTTACTTCCAGAAATTATTTGAAAAAAAAAATGTAAACTACATAGATTTAAAAAAAATTATAACTTCAAAATTTTTCTTCAGATTAAAAGTATTGGTAAGCCTCTATGTCTGGATGTTGGAGAAAATAATCAAGGTGGCAAACCGTTAATTATGTATACATGTCATGGACTTGGGGGAAACCAGGTGAGCACTGCATTAAAAATCTTTCCCTTGTAAAGCACTTACCACGCCAAGTAAGATGGTGCATATTTTTCAGAAGTCTTTCATCAGTTTTATACTCAGGTAAACTGGTGTGTGAAATGTTCTTGGGCTGAGCTTGGCAATGAATATGGATGTTGTAGAATATTTTATTTTGGTTTTCACTCTGGCTCCGAAAACAATTTGAAGTTGTTTACCCATTCAATGAAAAGGAAAGCAAGAAAATGATAGAATAACGCCACATGAAATCTTTAGAAATAGAATCTTTTATGCAATCTTTGATGTCTGTGTAACTATTGGCATAGTATTTCAGCAAGATTATACATAAAAACCATACTTTGCCAGATTTGACTGCAAATGACATCAAGTGTTAGTAACAAAAACATGGCATTGAAGATGATTTTTGTGGGCCACAATTTTATCTCTATATGCCCCGCCAAGAGAAAATATGCTCTCCTTTCTTATTACCACTTTTTCACTATTTTACCAATTAAGGCTCAAACATCAAATGTTACTAGGGTAGGGAACATATTAAAATATGAATTGTCTGCATTTTTGTCCTCCTTTCCTTTTACAAATTCACCTTGATTAGGCTCTATGTTTCTGATTTGTTCATTCAACAAATCCACTGAGTGACTCCTGCATCCAGGTGCTCTGATGGGTTCCAGCAGTTTGGAGTCTAACTCCTTTAAGAAATCTGTATTTCAGTACCAGCAGTTACAGTCAGTATGATAAGGTCTCGGTTAAAGCATTCAGAATGCTCTAGGGGATTCGAAGGGGCATGTGACTGAATTAGACTTGATGTCCATACATGTTCCTGGGAAAGATCACATTTGAAAACTTTTTTAAAACAAAGGTAAGTAGAAGCTAGTGGGGTGGCTGATGAGCAGGAGAACACGATGAGAAGTGGGGAGAAAGGTGGGCTGAGGGTAGGGGCCTGGTGTGAATCTTCCTGGGAGCGGCAAGTATTTTGGTGTAGATAGGAACTGCGTTACTAAATACTCATGATACGCTGCTTCAGCAGGTGTCAGTTTTTGGAAGAAAGGGTCAGTTTGTCTCCTGGTCCTCTTCTATGTATCCCGCTCATTAGGTTCAGCTCAGTCTAGTTCCTGTCCCTGTTCACCTAAACTAGCCAAGCCTCCGAGAGCAGATGATGGGCCTGTCGGGTGGGCAAGGTGTAATTCCCATGGGATTGAGATATTGATAGACATAGATAGACACACATGCATACGGACTTATTCCGATAGACATAAATAAGTGCATATGTGTACATATATCCTTTTAAAAATGTTTTTTGACATATAGAAGAAAAATAGTGGTATCAGCAATTGCATTCTTTTGGAAATAACACTGAAGTATGCTAATAAAAATTAACTTTTTGGGCAAAGGGAAATATTTTATTTGTAAAAACCTTATTACTAAATTTGAAAACGTGTACATTTCCCTCAGGTTTCCCCTGGCATTACATTTACTTTATTTTTACGTTTATATGCGTGGCTTTTCTCAATTGTCTGTTAGAAGTGCTACAAAGATATTTTCATAGTTCCGTATAAAAAATATTTTAAAATTCTAAATAGACATTTTCTGATTAGAAATTTGGAGATGGAGAGGCGGGGCACGGTGGCTCACGCCTGTTATCCCAGCACGTGGGAGGCTGAGGCGGGTGGGTTGCTTGAGCTCACAGGTGGGAGAGCAGCCTGAGCCAGAGAGAGATCCTGTCTCTAAAAACAGTCAGGTGTTGTGGCAGCCGCCTGTAGTCCTCGCTACTTGGGTGACTGAGGCAAGAGAATCGCTAAGCCTGGGAGTCTGAGGCTGCTGTGAGCTGTGGCACCACAGGGCACTCTACCAATGGTGACAAAGTAAGACTCAAAAAGAAAAAGAAATTTGGAGATGGAAGAAAATTTCACATATTCTTTCAACAAATATTTGCTAAGACTGTGTAATATAACTTGTACTGAAACAGTAGTGACAACAGACAAAGCTTATCTTCCGCAGAAACATCATTTTCCCCCACATGAAAGAAAAAATAGATGTGTAATGAGGAAAAATAAAATAAAGCATGGGGATAATGTTTGGGGGTGAGGTGGTGATTTTCAGAGGTTGGGGAAGACCATTCCAGGAAAAGGGACCTTACAGTGGAGGCCTGAATGAGTTGGGAGAGTCACCACATTCCTGGAGAAGACCAGCAGCCCGGAGGAGGGACTGGCGAGGGTGGAGGCCCCGGGGCAGGCACGTGGGGCGAGCAGAGAGGCAGCGTGGCTAGAACAGAGCCACCAGCAAAGGAAGGGGGCACATGAGGTCAGAAGATAAGGGACCAGGTCACGTAGGGCTTTGCAGGCCCCAGTTAGGAACTTGGATTCAATTCTGAATTTGACAGAGTCATTGGAGGGTTTTGAGCAGGAGGATGAAATTGCCTGGCTTACATTTTAAGAAGATGACTCTGGCTTCTGTTACCCTAAGGCAATTATTGATTTTATTTTTGGTTTATTTCCTTTACCTTTTATTTTCACCTAAGCATTGCATTTAAACTATTTTGCAGATTTTCCTTGAGTGTGAACATTTTCAGATACAATGTAACTTGATCGTGTTTTCATGTTCCTTCTATTGTTTAGATCAAATAATATTTTTATACCTAAAACTCCATTTAAACTACTCGTGTACGCAAAGTTAAAATAAGCATGTTATGTATGTGACTTAATTGGCCAACATACTGGTGCAATGCAGTTTAAGGCGTTATCACTTTCTGACACTGAATACTTTGAGTCATCCACTCTTCCTTCAGGGTCTTTATCCTGGTTCTAAGTTTACCAATATTCTCACCTATCTAATTACATACCTTTAAAAAATTTTTTTTTGTTATGAAAGTATTTTTAATTTTCCACTTTTATAGTTTTTGTGTTGATGGCTTTTAGGTAGTGGTTTTTTGGTTTATTTTATTTTATTTATTTTTTTACCATTTTTTAGATCTTAAGGTTCATCTTTCTACATATAACCAGAATGCTATTTTCATCATCTAAACCCCGTTTCCTCCGTGTTTCCATCTGAAGAG
Organism: Perodicticus potto; assembly: GCA_963574655.1. Taxonomy (NCBI): domain Eukaryota; kingdom Metazoa; phylum Chordata; class Mammalia; order Primates; family Lorisidae; genus Perodicticus; species Perodicticus potto. Next base: position 10,346 of record CAUYRH010128355.1, on the reverse strand, counting down.
CTACTAGTTGTAAAAATGACTGATGTTTCACTTATGGGAGGAAATAAATTAAACATGAGACTGAAACTAGATACATGGTTCCGTTAATTCAACTAATATTTATAAAGTGCCTACTATTAACACATAATAAAGGGTTTACACGGTACCTGCCTAACACATTAAATATTAGTGCTACTGATAATTATTTCACTATTAAAAATCAATTATGTTAACTTACTTCATCTTTAGAATGTCAACATTATGAAATACTTGATTTGCAATAGATGTTATTACTGGATATACTGCCTGACTTTGGTCTATGAGGAAGCCAGCTAGCTAAACACACAATTCTAACAGACTGCTGTAAAAGTTATCTCTGATGTACTGTGGTAACCTTGAAAAGGGTGTAACTTTGTGCAGTAGAACAAATTCAGGGAAAGCCAAATAAGGAAGATAATATTTGAGTTGGCTCTTGAAGGACAGAAAGGAGTTACGCAGGCAGAAAAGGGTCTAACGGGCATTTCAGGCAGAGCACAGACAGTAAAGAAAGCCTGAATTGTGATACACGTGTTCTGCATTCGTAGATTTGTGTGAAAGAAGCATAATGTGTGACTGGGACAGTGGTTGATGGAAGATCAAAAATAGATTTCACATACAACTAAGAAGCGTGGACCTTATTGCAGCAACAGTACTTATTCACAGTAGGGGAGGAAACCAATGCTGTAAAAGACTAACTGGCAGCAGATTAGTCTTTGATGGATTAAAGCAACAGAAATTGGTGGTAGCTGGAAGTGTTGCAGCAAAAAATTCTGAGGATCTGAATAAGAGAAGTGAGGCTAGGGGAGTAAGAATGGATGGGATGGCAACATCTGAGAGGGAAATTCAGTACAAACAAGGGATTAGATGATTGCTACGTGGGGAGAGAGCAGCAGCATTAGTAGGAACAATAGCTAAAGTGGTCAAATGCTTTCCACCTGCCAGTCATTGTTTTGAGCATTTTAGGAATATTAACCTATTTGTCATCATGACCCTTAACCATTTTACAGGTGGGAAAACTGAGGTATGGAGTGCACCCTGAAGTTTCTAGTTTAATGAAAATGGCTTTAACTGACATTAAGAAAAGAGAAGGAACACTTGTAGAAGAGAGGAAGTGGCAGTTAGTGTGCTTTCTCCAACTCTCCTTGAGATCTTTCAATATCTGGTATGAAGAGGAAAACCATACCTTCTTGATTAAGTGCCTGTTGATGGTAGGCCAAAGAAGGGTGATAGTATCTTCTGTTGTAAAAGCTCAAGTTATCTTTCTGATAACTTTTTATTGTATTATTTTGTCGGAGTAGAGATGACTTCCTCCTTCAGTGAGTGGCTGACTTTTTAAATTTATTTTATTGTACAACTGAGCATACAGGTTTCTTTTGTCAATAATAGCACTCTTCCTTTCATAGTACTTTGAATACTCTTCTCTACGTGAAATTCGGCACAATATCCAAAAGGAATTATGTCTTCATGCAGCTAAAGGTCCTGTTCAGCTGAAGGCCTGTGCCTACAAAGGTCGCAAGACAGTTGTCACTATAGAACAGATATGGGAGATCCAGAAGGTACCGCCATTTAATTAATCACCTCCTTATTTCGTTATTTTGCTTAGCTCTAATTGCTTATGTGGGAAAATGATTGAATTGGCTCGATTGAAGCATGGTTTATGCAGATCAACACTTATGCAAGTTATTAATAATACTTGTTTACTTTTTAAGGTTTCTTATAATTGTGTGACATTTTCTTTTTCTTGGCAGAGTGGAAAAATGTCATTACTTTTTCTCCTTTTTAAAGAGATTATTTTTTTCCTACCCTGTTTTCATACTTTCTCATGAATCTAGAATTGAGTGAACACATGGCAAGTCTCTTCTGTTGTCTTAAACACACTTTTAAAGGCTTCGCTGGCTCATAGTAGTTCTTGCTGGAAAATTATTTGGTGCAATATTAGAAAACCCTAAAATGATTTTTATGATTTATGACTTTTTACAGAGTTTGAGACCTATGAATATATCAGTGGAACGCTTCTTGTTTCAAAACTTGGTTCAAGCCTTGCTCTGTAAACCTCTCTTCATTTGTGTAATACCTTGTTAATGAAAAGTAGTAGCATAAATTGTGCTGTTTGTATCAGAAACCAACATGATTTTATCAGACACACTTGATCTTAGAAAGATTTAAAGTTAAGAATGATGCAGGTTTGCAAGTCTCCCTTTCGCTTCAATGGGGCCAAAAAGTTGTTTCCAGATTTGTCAGTGAATTCTGAGTCTTGAAACTTAATGTCTGTTGTCTTTCCTTTCATTCCAGGATCAACTTCTATACAATCCACTCTTTAAAATGTGCCTTTCAGCAAATGGAGAGCATCCGAACTTAGTGTCATGCAATCCATCAGATCCACTCCAAAAATGGATATTTAGCCAAAATGATTAAGTGTTCCTTAAAAATTAAGGAGTTGAAAAAAGGAGATATTCTTTCTCATAAAGCTGTGACCAGGCATACACTGTAGTCTTTGAAAATTATGCAAAAGCAGCTAATTGTAACTTATTCCAAGTGCATTTTTCTTATTTATGTCTTAAAATGTCTAGGTTGTACTGCTACAGAAATCCTGCAAGTTTCTATTTCAAAGCACAATAACTAGTAATACCAAAGACTATTTCCAAATATCCAGATGGAAGAGATGTTTACAGTATGATGAAAATAATTTTCCAAGTAAAGTGATGTTTGTGTGTTTTGTACACTTAAAAATATGCATAGCTACATTCACACACTCACAATTTAAAATATTTCCCCTACTTTTTTGGGGGGGGGAGTAAGAAAGATTTGATACTGTATTTTTTTTAACTACATAAAAATGGATCAATGAAGGTCAAACATTGGTCTTTGTGTTTAAACCAAGACGTTTTTATAGATTTAGAATTTATTTTAAAATGCAGATAAAGAGGTTTTTTTTTTTTTTTTTTTTGTCTTTGTTTACTTGTCTGTCAAATGTTTTCTTAAACTTGAAATTGAATAAGGAGAGGAATATTTTTAACACTTAACATTTCTTGGCAAATTTTAAAATATTTTTTAGTCTGAACCCCTATTTCACTTGAAGCACTTAAAGTCTTCCTTAAATGACTTTCCTTAAGCAACTATACTATGTGTTTTCCCAAAGCACTTTAAAAAACAATTTATAAATCACTATATGTTGTAAAGGTGTCCGTTTCTTTTATGCTGGTCTTTTTTTTCTTACCAAATTTCACTAATCTTGAATATTTATGATATTGAATTTTAAAAGCAGAATACTTGACTCATCAAAAGCGAAATTTTATTTATTATTGATTCAATTATAATTGTAATAGAGTTTTGTCTTTGTAATGGATTTTTTCCATCAAAAAAGGCCTTATGTTGTGTGGAAAACACAATAAAAAAAATCCTCAGTGCTATTGTAATTATTTGATTAAGTTTTTTTCTCTTTTGGGTAAAAATTATAATTGATAATAGATGGGGGAAAACGTGAATTTTTGTATAATAAATTTCTAAGCACCTATTGTTTATAGAGCCATCATATATTTCTTAAAGCACAAAAAAATGGGGAATGATGGAGGTACTATATTAGATATTTAGACAATTTTGTACCAATTTCTGGTAATTCTCCTTGAGCATTTAATAGAATGACTTTTTAAAAAATTGATTCTCACAGGATATTTAACATATTTTTCTTTTTGGTCATTTTGCATATAGATCTCTTGTATTATTCCAGAAATAAAATATGATTGGCTCCATATTTTAAACCTGGAAGAACCCCAGTTGTACAAAAGAAAACATTTCTTAATTATTGGCCCCATCTCCTCCTCATTTGTAACTTTGAACTTACATTAAAAAGCCTACATTCTCTAATTTGTTATAATCGATGCCAATTTTTATTTCAATTCACCAGACATGTATTGTGTGTCTAACTTTGTAATAAAAATTATGGTAGGCACAGAAAGACTTGTTGCCTTTAAACTGTATCTCATGGGGCCGAAAGACAGACAAATTATTTTGAAATAGTGAATGACAGTATGATTTTATAGTTTTGATGCTCATGACAGCTTCCTTTCATTGTTATAATTTCTTTAATAAGTGAAGATATTTCTCTATTGCTATATCTGATACTATTATGTATTATTAAATATACACCAGTGCCCACTTACATGCAATTTCCGTTTCTCTATTTGTTATTCTAGACGTGAATATCCATGAGCAAATATTGTTCTTAGAGCTTGTTAAATCTCTAAAAACAAAACAAAGTAATTTCTCAAAGGTATTTTATAAATGAACGTAAGCATGCTTAATAAAAACCAACCAACCTGAGTGCCCTCTGTGTTATCAGTCTGGTGTTGTCATGTCATGATCCAGCTGAAATCTATTGAGGCTGGTATTAGCGGGGCCCAGTTAAATGCGTTCACAAAGAAAAGTCCTCCTTCCCTGATTTGGGAGCCACAGGCTGTTGCTCAAGTGTCCTACAAATCATTTCATTAAGGACTGGCCCTTCGGGATGGGTAGTGCTTTTTAAAACTCCGAGTTTTGGAACAATGCTAACAGAGTTATTTACGGTGCCTGGCTGCCATCCACCTGAGAGATTTGAATGTACCCAAGTGTGAAATTGTGGATCTTCCTGCTCAATTTGAAGCTGCCATGGCAAATGGTCTGGTTGCTACAGAAGACCTGGCCTGCTGCCGTCATTCCAGAGGATCAAGTCCTCAGAACTCCAGGTTGTAAACTGCCCTGCCAAACCTGCTGGGGTCAGAAAACTGAGCCGTGACCACACGGTCAACTACCGGGGAAGATAGGCAGCCCCCTGAAGCTGCCGTTACTGTAACCGAGAATGATGAATTTTTATGTCCCTGTATTACCAGAGAGTGGCCCTATGATTAAAAGACAATTTAATTAAATCCTCTGTACGCCATCAAAACATGAGCGGGAAAAGTTAGAGAGGTTTTTGTACTGAGAAAACAAGGTTGAATTCTTAGAAAAGACTAGAAAAAAGTCAGGTCACTTAAAAATGACTAAGTTATATGTACCTCAGGATTACAAAAGCGACGGAGAACAAAAATCCAGGGAGATTCTGCTCTCAAATTGCTTTACAAGTCCCTTTAAAGACAGCAAAAGTAAGTACCTTTTGACTATGCATTTTCAGAATGGTTTGTGCAGGAAGGATATTGCAGAACTCTCAAAACACAGTTTATACTTATAAAAAGCCTTGCTATAATTTGTGAAGGAATTAATATACATAAAAATGTGGATGTGTGTATATGTTTTAAAGCATTTTCTTTGTGTCTTTTTATGGGTTTCTGTTTTAACGATCTTTTTAAAATCCATCTGCCCAATTGCCCTGGGGAAGACATTCCTTCTGCACACATAGTCACTCTTGCTCACTAGTCTTTAAAAGTGTCTAGGAATTATTTGTGTGTGTGTGTGTGTGTTTTAAGGATCGTATTAGGTATCAGTGGATAATTACATACAAAATAGTTCCTGTCTTCAGGTAATGTCTTCAGTGAGGCCTTGTGACATAATGATGTTCTGGAGAGATATAGTCCCGTGATGGGGTCCCAGTCTTCAGCTTCTGGTGAGTCCATTGCCAGAAGCTGGTATTTCAGAGGTAAATAAATAGGGAAATGCTCCTTAGAACTTGTACACACCTGGGGATTTTCTTAAACTCCAAATTCTTATTCATTAAGCCTAGAATAGAGCTTCTGGATTTATATTTCTAACAACTCTCAGGTGATGCCAAGGCTTCTGGCCCTAGTACCACATTTTTGGTAGAAAGGCTACACATTGAACAAATATCTGAGGTTCTCTGTGACTAACACGATGCCTTCCAACATCTGTCACCCCTCTCCTTCCTTCGGCATCACCACAATGATTCTCTATAGTCCTTTATTGTCATTATCGCTCCCTGTCCCCTCCTGCATCTTTTATATATCCACCAGGTGTTCAATCCCCACCTTCGGATCACTCTCTACTTAGAAAATGTCTACTCTTCTTTGATCAGAGAACTCTCTTATGTCAACAACCTTGTCTCCTTAAGTTCTTTTTATTGTCTTGCCTTAACTGAAACTAGAAATCTCCCAAGGATACCTCTTCCTATTCCAGTGAGGGATATTGCTCTTTTGTTATCTATCATTCCTCTTGGGCTTGAAGGCGAGGATTTGGAACAGATGATCCCGTCTTCAGAAATGTCCCAGTTTATTGGCAGCCATGTCATGTGTCTGTATCTAAAGGTCGTTTCTCCAAGCTATTTTTCTATTCTCTATTGGTTTTCTTCTCTACATTTCATCATAGATGCTTTATTCAAATGCCCAGTGATTCTCATTTGCCTGTTTATCTCTAACAGAGGAGCATTACATGCTATTACAAAGCTCTGGAGTGTGGGAAGGGCTCGCCGACTGTGGCCTTTCCCGTAGGGTGGTCTTATTGGGGCCATTGTGCTGGGAGACAAGGCAACAATTTAGATCCCCAGAGAAGAATCTTCTCATCAACTGCCGGGAGGTGTGAGCCTGACGGCCACTGGGAGTAGGTGGAGGATGCATTTTCAATATTAAACTCCTGTCCTCAACTGTGCTGGCGGCCACTCTTCTAGAGGCCACCCTCTGTTTTATCCTTTCCGGAGATCATGCTAATTGCTAGGCTGGTGCTGGGTGTGGAGAGAATCAACTGTCAGTTAGTCCTCCAACCCTCACCCCGCCCCCCCAGAGGCACCTGGTGCCACCAGTTTCTGGGCCTTTCTGGGGGTCAACTCTCTCCACTGTGGCTGTGGACTGACTCACTACTGATTGACTTGCTTTCCAGGCTTCAAACCTCTTCTGCTCTTTCTCCCTGTGGATTTATAATATTTTCCCTATGTCCTTACCTTTATTTTCATGGGATTCTATAAGGAAGCAGAAGAAAGTAAGGGTAGCATTTGGCGTTCAGATGAGAAAACCCCTATCTTTCATCAGGAACAGCTTCCAAGTCGCCAAATCCCAGGGGAGCTGCCCTCCTTTATTGACGCTCCGCAGGATTTGAAACAATCGACTCGTTTCTGAAATTTGTGAAACTCTCTCCTCTCTGGGCTTCCGTGGCGCCACAGGCTTCCATCCCCAGTCCCGCTGCCTGGTTCCCATCATCAACATGATATCGGTGGCACAGACTATTGCTCACTGTAGCAGAGAGGGTTCTTATTCTCCACACAGGAAGGAATTCCAGCACAGAGGCACGAGGGAGAGAAAGGTTCAGACATAAGATCTAAGCGAAAGCAGAGAGGTTCATTGAAAACCACATACACTCGTAAGGCAAAAGAACAAACTGATCTGAGGAGGAACAGTGGCACCCCAGGGTTACAGTCTGTCTCTTCATGCTATTCCCTAATAATATGCATGAATTTTCTGGGTAGAGAGATCCTAGAACCAGAAACTGCCATGGCTGGGGTGGGTACGGTTTTTACTACGTTAATGAGGGTAGTTCAGGTAGGGCCACTATTGCCTCCACTGTGTCCTTGCCCCAGTGAAAGGAATTTCCCCTTTTACCTTAGATAAAAATGTCATGGCTAAAGCAGAATAACGAAGGAGTCTCTTAGGTAAGTATATTCACATTCTTAGGACTTTCTGATCCCAGTGGCCGGCTTCTGACCCCTCCCTAACTGCCTGCAGGGTATCTAACTCCTGGCTCAATTATATCTCACGTGGACTTAAATGAAGATGATCGCTTAACTAATTTCCCTGGCTGTTAGTCATTCCTCTGGTTGATAATTTCCCAACTTGAGTAAACGTTTTAAATAAAAAACAGATTGCTCCTTTAACTCTGTCACCTTCTATTGTCTCCCTTAATTGTTCTTAGAATACAATCCTTGCTGCTGGTCATAGCCTCTGGGGCCCAGTCCTCGCCTGCCTCTCCTGCCTCATCCTGGGCCTCTGTGCTCCAGGCACTGTGGTGCCTCCCGTATTGGTCTCATATGGACATTTGTTCTTGCGTCAGAGCCTATGCTTTCTTTGTCTGGATGCTCTTCATAACAGTATCTATCACATGTTTCAGTTTTCAGAGCAAATAGAACATTATCAGAAGTGAGCATCCTTTCTAAAGTAGTCCAATCACCACTAAATCATGTTGTTTTTTAAATAACATTCACTTGAAGCTATTGTCTTAATGTGTGAACTTGTCTTTCGTCTCCACTAAAATGTCATTTCATGAAAGTGAAGTAAGAATTAATGGAATGAATATCACGTTACAATTTAGGTTAATAAGTTCCCTACATCATATACATAAAACGACTTTTTAAGGGATGCTTACTATATATCATATTTGCAAGCATCCACAGAAGGATGCCTCGGAGGAAGGACTGAGAGTCTGGGAATGCAATAAAGAATGAGGAGGAAACATGGGCAAATGAGCAAAAGCTAAAAAGCAACAAAAAAGACAAATTTTGCTCGGATTGATGAAGATCAACTTTAAAAAAATTTCTTGATTGGAAAAAAGTGAGTATATGTATTATTCATTCAAAATATGTGTTACAGAAGCATAAATATATTTGTAAAATTCAGTAGTACAAGAATAACAGAAGGAAAAAGTAGAAGTACTAGTTCACATAGTAAAAATTAATCTATGAAATTCATTACCCAACAAGTTTATGTAGGTGGAAATTTCAAAGAGATATGCAGTAGACTCAGCAAAATTAATAGCTGACAAATTTACAGTCAGTGAGGAGAGGTAGAATGTGGAGCACATTCTCCAAGCTCTTAGAGTAACGCAGAAGATAAGAGCATCTCTTAAAACATATCCTTTGAATACTGTCTGTCAGTCACAGGCAACATGATGCCCTGAAACTTAGTTATGAAACTATTTGTTTCTATTTTAAAATATCTTACTTGTAAGATATTTCTTAGAATCTCAGCCATCCGTTGAGTAAATGATTATGGGAGAAGTCAAATTTTTTCCAGCAGGACTTTTGAAAAGGCTTCTCCTTTAAAATATAATATTATTGAAGCTCAGAAGACTTGCTACTAAAAATATAAAATATAACATGAATTATGAATAATGCTTTTCTATGAAAGCATGGGTAGAATTTGGGACACTATAAAAGTTATTTTCATTGTTTTTTTTTTTTTTTCAAATGAAAGACCAAATAACAGTTGTTTGGAAAATCCTTATTAACTAGGAGAGGCATAATTTCTGTTATTCTGTGGTATTATTTTATTTTTCCATCAGACTTCCCCTTGCCAGCAATAGAAATGAAGTCTGGATGATTTAAGAGGGAAGGGGGTTTGTTGAAAGGATGTTGAGTGGTTCACAGAGACGTTTGGAACAGTGGAGAAAAGGATTTAAAAAATGGTCAGGCAGGATCAAGCAAAATGGACAGCTTTGAAGCTAAAATAATGCTGCAGAACTTGACTGATAAGGATATTCTTTCTGCCGCCAGCAAACACCAGCTGAATAGTTGGTACTTCTCCTTCCCCTGGCATTGGCATTGCCTGATACTGACATTGGCTTCTGGACGACCCCTCTGCTATATCTGTGACTGGATCCTCGAAGTTACTGCTGCTGTCGCTGCCAGAATGGGTTCCACTGACTGCTTCTTTACACAGTAGTTCCCCAATCAATGTCCAGTCTGGACACAGATCGACTGAGCCCATCATGTGCCTTACCCTCAAGGCAAGGGAGACTATGAAAGCAAGTCTCTGGCTTTAGAGCTTCTGCAGTTGAAGGGGGAAATTTCACAGGCACAAAAAAGGAGTTCAGATGCCAGGCAGCTTAAAAAAATGACAACTGACATGCATACAAATCTTAGGATTTGAAAACCATAGCATTCTTTTCTATTTTTTAAAACTGTAAAGCAGGCCTATTTAACTGATTATGCATGTTAATTATATAAAATGCTGTCCACTTAACCATATTGTAAATATTTTCTTATTTGCCTTTTTTGTTTTGTTTTGTTTTCTTTTCTTTTCTTTCTTTCTTTCTTTTTTTTTTTTGCTTCTCAATAAGGTCAAAGATATTCCTATAGTTTTTATTTCTGTATTCTATGGTGTTAGATACTATGTTGATAATTTGTATCCTCCCAGCAGCAATTTTTATTTTGTGTTTTAAAAAAAATTATTGAGACATAACTTACATGCAATAAGATGCACAACTCTTTTTTTTTTTTTTTTTTTTTTGAGACAGAGCCTCAAGCTGTCACCCTGGATAGAGTGCAGTAGCATCACAGCTCACAGCAACCTCCAATTCCTGGGCTCAAGTGAGTCTCCTGCCTCTGCCTCCCAAGTAGCTGGGACTACAGGCGCCTGCCACAACGCCCGGCCATTTTTTTTGGTTGCAGCCGTTATTGTTATTTGACGGGCCCGGGCTGG
>CAUYRH010128353.1:0-19785 GCA_963574655.1 Perodicticus potto | reverse complement strand
GTGAAGTAAAATTTTTAATTTCCTCATTGACTATTTATATTTCTTCTGTTGTGACCATGTGACTATCGGTTGTTCAAATTGGTGGATACTTTTCCTTTTTGGTTTGCAAAAAGAGAAACATTTAGAAGATAGAAACTTCATATTTTGTTCCTTCTCTATGGCCAGAGACAGGAGCTTGTAAGAATGTAACACACATTTGCAGACTGTTATCAGAAGCTTTAGCAAAAAGAAACTTTAGCAAACTCCCTGCCCCTACCAGCTTCCAGGATCTGAGTGGTTAGGATGCCCCAGGCAGCGGCCCGGGTGATTCCCTGCCAGGTAATGTAATGGGTGTGTGCTCAGGTGTCCAGATGTAGGAATCAGACCACCACCCAGACCAAATCCCAGCTCCACAACTCACAACCATGGGAATCTTACTGGCTCACACTTTCCCTGCTGCTGTGAGGGCCAAAAAAGCTCATAGATCACTCAAACCATGTGGGACATGCAGGGCATCAGGGAACTGCCAGTTCTTCTTATTATTATCATTGTTTTGTTCAGAGTTTTCTCTGGATATAGCCACCCTGTCCCCATTCTTTTGTAATTCATGTTGAAGAAGAATTTCTTTTGAGTACGTTATATATTTTTTCTCTGTAGAGGAAACAAAACTCTTAGAATGTTTTCATGCATTGATTCATTCATTTGAGCCCTACTATGGAATAGGACTCATGGGGGATATAGGAGAAAAAATAAAATTCTCTCAAAGAATCTCTAGATGAGACAAAGGAAGCAATATGTACATGAGAACTGTAATGGCAGGTGGACCAGGAGCAGGGCCAGAAGTTGGGCACCTCTCACCTGCCACCATAAAACATCTCAGCATCCTTGTTGCTCCAACCACCGAGGGACCAGCTGTGCACAGACACTGGCTGGCTTCTTGCAGGTGCAACCTGACAGAGCCGCCACTGGGGCCACGGCACATGCCTCTCCCTTTCTGCCATGGCCTCTCTGAAGTCCCAGGGGGAGGCATTAGAGGCGCCTGCTGCCACGCACAAGGGAAACCTACAAGGGGAAGCAGGTGACACCTGCGGGGCCACCACCTTTCATTCCCCCAGCAAACAATGCTCAGACTCATTTCTCAAGGCCTTGAGTGGAGCCCCCCTGGGTGACCTGACCTTGTCGTGGCTACCCCTCCTGTCCTCACATGGGCTTCCTAGCACAGCTTTCCAAATAAATTAAACGTACGCAAGCCTGTCTTTCATGCTTTGCTGTCAGGGTCACCCAGGCTAAGGAGGACTTCAGAGGACAATCTGGATAGGTTCCCTGGAAAAGGTGGCTTTGGGGTCTGAGCCTTGACGGCTGGCCATGCATTGATTGGAGGACAAGCATGAGCAAAGTCTCCAGGTACAAATGGGACGAGTGGGATGTAGAGTCTCTGAAGTGCCGTATGAACAAAGGAGACTCGGAGGAGATAGGGTAAGAGAGAGAGAGAGAGAAGCGGGAACCATACCTTGAAAGGCCTTGAACATTAGATAAGGATCATGGGCTTCCCTGAAGGCAACAGGGGGAAGTGAGGTCAGTTCTGGGTTTTAGAGCAACCTTATAGAGTATCTCTCATTTGAGAGATGGTGCACACGGGTAAAAGTGAGCATTGGCCAGACTTGAACTTGGAGGAGAGCAGACTGGTCCAGAGGTCCATGAGTGGGTGGTTCTGCAGAGAGGTGACTGAACCATGGCTGGGCAGGGGAGATGGAAGTAGGGACTGTGAAGCAGGGCCACTGTGCTCTGGCTACCAGCTTACCTGAGTCCAGTCACACTCAGCACCCACACACATCAGTTACTGGGACATGAAGCAGGGTTATTACTTATAGATGGACAGCAAAGGACAGCAGACACCTAGGATTCACGGTGAGCTGGCCCCCAAGGCTCAGGAAAGCTGTGCAGGGATGATGGAGTCATGACTGCTCATGCCCCCCATCCCCGCTACACAGCACAGGGACCCCAAAGTGGGCCCAGGGGGCAAAAGCATTGAAGATCTTCCTGTCTGTAAAGGAAGATCTGAAACTAACACGGACCCTTCTGGCCAATCAGGGTGTTACATTCTCAGCACATTCTACCGCTATTCCTGAGAACCAGAGGTGGGAAAGGAAAGCAAACCTGGGTTGGTTCAAGGCTACCCAGAGAACTATTTTGCAGGGACGGGTGGGAAAGCTAGGGGTGGTATCTACACGTACTAATGGGACTGGGGTTGAAGGAGAGAGTGACATGTACTCTACTTAGTGTGCTTTGTCAAAGGTCATTATTTGCCTATTTTAATTAAGGTGCTCTGTATTGAATAATGCCATTTCTATCCATGAGCAAAGAATCTTTATGTTTCCCAATGGTACAAGGCTCAGTCCATCTAATCTACAAATTGATGCTTTTAACAATGATGTGAACTGATTCCCAAACTACTCTGTAGCCAGACCTCTGGTTCCTGTGAAGTGCTGGGCCTGGGTGGCTATGCAGATAGAGCATGAGGTTGTGTGGCCAGGAAACTCTCCTGTCCACAGATATTTGCTGAGATACAGCAGATTTCTCAATTAATGCTAGTTGCTATAACAAGCATCCCCAAAGTATCAGTAGCTTAATACAATAAGAATTTACTTCACTCTAATGCAAAATCCAAAGTAGACATCTGATCATCTGTCCTGGGGAGCTGAGTTCCAGGCAATGACTAGAGTATTTAAGGTGCTTCCAGGAGTATCTCAGAGTCCTTCACTGGATCTTTTGTATCAGGTTGAAGAAAGAGAGAAAGAGGGTACAAAGGATTGGGTGCCCCTACTTAATCACTTTGGTTTAGAAGGGACACATAGCCAGACGTGGTGGCTCACACCTGTAATCCTAACACTCTGGGAGGCCATGGTAGTGAGTTGACTAAGCTCAGGAGTTTGAGACTAGTCTGAGCGAGAACAAAACCCTGTCTCTAAAAAAAATAGTGGCAGTTGGGTGGCGCCTATGGCTCAAAGGAGTAGGGTGCCAGCCCCATATACCGGAGGTAGCAGATTCAAACCCAGCCCTGGCCAAAAACTGCAAATAATAATAATAATAATAATAATAATAATAGGGGGTTGTGGTGGGCATCTGTAATCCCGGCTACTGAGAGGCTGAAGCAAGAAAGTCACTGGAGCCCAAGAGTTTGAGGTTGCTGTGAGCTATGATGCCAGCAGAGTGTCTCTACCAAGGAAGGCAAAGTGAGACTCTGTCTCCAAAACAAAAAAAGGAGGGGGACACATAAACGTCCATTGGCACATCACTGCAAAAGGCAATCACAAGCATGCAAGCCAGGTTGAGAAGTGCCTCCGGCTGGGCAGAGGCATCCTCAAAGCAGCTCCACACCATGGAAGGGGAGCACAAGTCTTTGGTTGTCTGTCTCTGCCATGAAGGGAACAGTGAACGAGAGCTCATGTCCTAGTGAGGAGCACGGACAAGAGGCTATGGAAAGGGATATGCCAGAGGAAGTGCCAGTAGAGTGGAGGGGAGGGTTCTGGGGGGATCATGGTCAGGGAAGGCTTCCTGGAAGAAGGGGCATTTGAGCTGAGACTTAAAGGGTATATGGAGTAAATCAGAAAGAAGTGAAAGAGAGTATTCCAAGCAGACGAGGCAGAGTGGGCAAAGGAGACCTGGAAGAGACAAAGTTGCTATATTGTAGAACTAAAAGAGAGAGCAAAGCAAGAGATGGAGCTTAAGCGGTGGGCCCAGGCCAGCCCATTCACTCATGCCTTCTTTCTCTCTCCTGGGAAATACTTACTGAAGGTCTGGTGTGCATCAGACATTGTTCTAGGCAACAGGAACAAAGCAGTGGACACAATAGGCAAAGCCCTAAGGACCATGAAAGACTTAGAGTCAGAGTAAGGAGATCCCTGAAGGACGCTCTGATTTAGACATCAGGACGCCAAGGCATTTAGGTCAGAGATGGGAGGGATGGCTTAGCCCTGCCTCCTACCCACCCCTAAAGGCCCCACAACCTGCAGAAGTGAGATGATGGAGCCATCAGGGCCACAGCCTGGCATTGGCCACCGTGTATAGATCCAATTTCCGGCACCAGGGCAAGTGCCCTTTGTTGCAGATGAATCGTTTACTCTGCCATTTGTTGTAATCATTTCTGATCTTTTGCTTATTGTGTCAAAGACAAACACTACTTGGCAGATCCCCTGGGAGCAGGACGCCTGCTCGGTGGGGCTGTGTAAGCCATTGCTTAGCACTTGAAACAACCTGTTATTTTCTCTCTTGAAAGAGGCTCATAAAATGATAGATGAATCTCCAGTAACTATAATACCTTCCTAATGGTTAGAGAAACTGGAGCCATATAGCAGGAGTGCAGTCTAGAAGAAAAATAGGAGAGTTAGAAAGACAGGCTTTAAAATATAATGGTGTCGTAATGGGCGAAATGAAACACTCAATGCTATTAAAATTCTGCCCAATGCATCTTGAGCACAGTATTAGCTAGAGAGCAGCCCCCTCTGCCAAGAGTCCCTTTTTTCTCTGGGGTGGATGCCAGAACAACGTTTGTTGAATGACTGAATGACAGTGTTTGTTGAATGACAAAATCCACAGGTCTGTTTATTGTGCAAGTGATGGATAAGTTCCTAAACATAGCGTTTGGTCTCCTGAAGGCACTGAAGAAATGTATGCTGATTAAACAAACAGATGATTCTAAGTTCTTAACACACAGGGAACTCAAAACTAGGGATATTTACCATGCTTCAGGCCCTCTGTTGAGTGCTCTGGAAGAAATAAAAGATTGACCTTCAAGACCTCATAGCTACCAGGAGAGAGCTGTGGTCCTTACACTGGTAAACAAGAAGACCAAAGACACTGAACCCTAAAACACACAGGCATGCAATGTAATGTTCCAGGAAAAACAAGAAAACCAAAATTGTTTCCCCCAACTGCAACCAACTCCAGTGTGTTGGATAATGATGCTTGCAAGGTGTCCTGTGACTTCTGTTTAACTTAGTCACAGCAGATTGCATTTTCCAAAAAAGATGGCCACAACAATGTCTCACCTCCCACACACTCTTCTTCAATGTGACTTTCTCATTCCTTCATCAAAATGTGGATGGAGCCTAATTCCCCTCTCTTTTAATCTAGAAAGGCTTGTGCCATGGTTTGAATGTGCTCCCTCCAAAATGCAGGTGTAGCCAAAGCGATAAAATTAAGAGTTAGGGCCTTCAAGAGGCGATTAGGCCCTGTGGGCTCCTCCCTCATACATGGGATTAGGTCCTTTATTAAAGTCCTTGAGGGAGGCAATTCATCCCTTTTGCCCTTCTGCCTTCTGCTTCATGAGGACACTCCATTCTCTCCTGTCCAGAGAATGCTCTGTCTTAGAAACAGTGTCTAAATCCTTGCAAGACAATTTTGGACTTCCCAGTCCCCAGAACTGTAAGAAATAAATTTTGTTCTATCGGTCTACTTTGTGGCATTTTGTTCTTACAGCATAGACAGACTAAGACAGTGTGTGACTGCTTCACTCAACAGAGGGTGAGGGAGGCAATGCCATCTTTAAAGGTGAGGCAGTTCTGCTTTGTTTGCTGGACCGTTTTTTCTTGAGCCACAGGTCAGAAGCCCAACTACCCTGGGACCACCATGCTGCAAGGAAGCTCAACTGCAGGGAAAGGCATTTTAATTGAGATTTAGTCTGTATCATCCCAGCCTGTTTGGTAGATCTGTGAGCCAGTGAGGACTCCAACCACCGCCTTTGAGCATTCCTAAATGAGGCCCCAGACTTTGTGGAGCAGAGACAAGATCTCCCAGCAGTGTACTGCCCCCCAGAGTCCCAGCCCACAGACGCTATGTGAATAATAAGACTTCCTGCCTATGAAAGCTGCCAAATTTGGAGAAAACTTTGCAACACAGTGTTCTGTATAACAATAAGTTGTGTCTCTGCCAAAATGTATATGTGTTTGTTGAAGTCCTAACCCCCCAGTACCTCAGAACATGACTGTGTTGAAAGACAGGTGTTTAAAAAGGTTATTAAGATAAAATGAGACCGTATGGGTGGGCCCTAATCTGACTAGTGTCCTTACAAAAAAACAAAATTTGGACACAGACCACATAAGAACACAGGGAGAAGATGAGAGAAGCCCCAGGGGAAACCAACCCTGCTGAAGCCTTGATCTTGGACTTGCAGCCTCCAGAACTGTGGGAAAATAGATAGTTGTTGTCTAAGCCACCCTGTATGTGGTACTTTTTGCTCAGCAGCCCGAAGAGATGTAGGTCCAGGATGTCAGTTCAAACTTGCTGGTCTGCGCTCTGGACTGGACACTGGGGACATGGTTGCCCTAATCTCAAGTCGCTCTCAGTGGAGAGAGGGAAAGAGACACATAAGTGAATGAGTAATTAAAGTGCATGAGGCCAGAGGATGTGATCCAGCTGTGAATGGGAGGAAGGGGCTGGTGAATGCTTTAGGGAGGGGTGATGTGTGAGGTGGACATTAAAAGGATAAGGAAGTTTCACCAACGGGGAAGGAGGACAGAGGACCCCAAGCAGGTGACCAGGTTGAGCAAAAGCACAGGAGTATGAAAAAGTCTGGAGGTGAGGGCAAAGCAAACAAGAAACTGCAGGGAGTTCATGGGCAGAGTCCCAGGAGATGCTGTCAGCAAGAGGGAAGGGCTGGCTCACAGAGGGCCTTGAACGCCACACTCAGGAGTCTGCTGGTTGTGCTTGCTGAGTCCCCAAATCTGGGGCATGCAGAGTGAAGCCAACAGAGGGGAGTGAAGGGAAAAGGGAGTCTTGAAATCAGTGGAGGCAGGACATAAGCCCCCACCAGGACTATTCCCAGCAAGGAGCCGGCAGTGGAGGAAGAATGCAAACCCTCTCTTGGCCAAGCTTAGCCCAGGGCTCCGCAGGCTGGTCAGCTGGCTGGCAGGAGCCTGGGGGAGGTGCGATGGGCTGGCCTGAGCCCCATGAATATACATGATCCCGCCCTGGAAGCCCGGCTTCCTGCAGAGCGCTCCCCAAGCTTTATCTTGACAAGGTGATGTCCTTCAGCAGAGGACATTATATATGGCTCTTAGTTCAGCAGTTCTGTCAAGTCCGAGGCAGGCGTTTGATTTCCGCTTCATACATATGCTTAGGTGCTCAGAAAAGGCAGCAGAGGAGAGGAACGGTGAGGCCAGGGAGGCAGGTCAACCCCAAGGAGGAAGATGCGGGCTCTGCTCCCACCTCTTCCCCACTCTGACTTACAGCTGACTTTGGCCGAGCTGACCGTGGGCTGCATTTTAACAGCCCTGACACTCTGCACAGCAATTTGGGGCCAATTGCTGGCCAAGGAGTCTTGTTCAGGCTCTGTCACTGACCCTCTGGGTGACTGCAAAAAAGTCTCTTTCCCTCTCTAGGTCACGGACCCCTCCTCTGACAAATGAGGGAAATACATCCAGCATCAGCAAACTTTTTATTTCCCTTGCAAAGCAGCTGGACCCTCATTCAAGCAAAATTTAAGCACAGCACAATAAAACTAGTCTGATTATAGAAAATGGTCAGAAATTCCCTCTCCTCTACTTCTGTGCCTGAGGTGGCCTTAGAATCCATGAGGGGCACAGAGCTCAGACGGGAGCCTCTATGTTGCATGGTTTCTGTGTGCTCTGGGCTGACATTTTGGGACCCAAGGATCTCTTATTAACTTTAAAATGCCCACATTGGGCGGCACCTGTGGCTCATCGAGTAGAGCACTGGCCCCATATACCGAAGGTGGCGGGTTCAAACCTGGCCTCAGCTGAACTGCAAAACAGAAAAATAGCCGGGCGTTGTGGCGGGCACCTATAGTCCCAGCAACTCAGGAGGCTGAGGGAAGAGAATCGCCTAAGCCCAGGAGTTGGAGGTTGCTGTGAGCTGTGTGATGCCACAGCATTCTACCAAGGGTGATAAAGTGAGACTCTGTCTCTACAAAAAAAATAAATAAATAAAATGCCCCCATTGCCCTGACATGGGCAGGGGAATTGTACTTTGAGTCCTGCCTTAATCAAAAACATCAACGCAACAAAAACTACCATGGCTTTGGCAACAGTTCAAGTAAATTTGTATTTTGTTTATTACAACGTCTATATCCATTTTAAAATAGCAATTCATGGAAAGTAAAAATAAATTTATTCACCCCCCAGCAGCATTTCCCAAAGTGTGTTTCTGAAAATATAAGTACTTCTAGGAGAGAAGTTCTAAAAGCTTAGCAGGCATGAGCATCACGGGACGTGCTTGATTCAACCGCAGACAGATCCTTTGGGCCCCATGAACTTCTGATGTAGGACCTCAGAGTCAGGGTGGGGCCCAAGAGTCTGCATTTCCAAGAAGTCCCTCATGTGGTTTGGGGACCCACAGTTTGAGAAATGTTGAGCTAGATGCTCTGTTTAAACAAAAATAGAGAAGGCGGCACCCGTAGCTCAGTGGGTAGGGTGCCAGGCACATACACCAAGGCTGGCAGGTTCAAACTTGGCCAGGGCCAGCTAAAACAACAGGGACAACTGCAACAAAAAAAATAGCTGGGCGTTGTGGCAGCCACCTGTAGTCCCAGCTACTTGGGAGGCTGAGACAAGAAAATCACTTAAGCTCAAGAGTTTGAGGTTGCTGTGAGCTGTGACACCACAGCACTCTACCCAGGGCAACAGCTTGAGACGCTGCCTCAAAAAAAGAAAAAAACATAGAGAAGCATTTTGGGGTTGAATAAGGTTAGAAATTGCATCCTCTTGCCCCTCTTATAGTTCCATAGTAGCACAATAAAAGATTTGAAGAGTCCAGCAATTTCCATACGTCTTTGACCACAGAAACCGTTAATTTTTTTCCTAAGTAACACCATTCAACTGTGGAATATGCGTTGAGAAGCGCTGGCTTATGGGCAAAGTTTGATGATATACATAAGAATTTAGGATCCTTTGCAATAATACCTTGGCCTCCTTAATACATGTTAATTCTTTCTTCCTTCTTTGTTAGCTTTTTATGGCTCCAGACCAGCAGATAGCTCTTAGGGAAGGGAGAAGTCTACTGGCAAACATCCATCATTTCTTTCTCCAGCAAAGACTAAGAGCTTCTTACTGAGCACTGAGGCTCTACCTTAGACATACTTGGCTTTCACAAATCTGTCCCTATCTTTTCATCTGACATATACCTGTTAGGCACCTAAGCCCTTCCCTCTCCTCCTCTCTTAAAACAAAAGGCCTACCTGGCCCCGCCTAAGAGTTCGCCCCTCCTTCCCTCCCAAAAACCACAGTCCGCCAAAAACATCCAGCAAGCTGTGCAATTTTCCTCCCCCTACACCCAGTATAAAAACAAGCCCCCAACCATCCTCCTGGCAGCCACTATCTTTGCCCAGGCGGGTCTCTGTCCCCTTTCGTTAAACTCGGCCTGAGCCTCTGCCAGTCTCGTCTCTGGATACACCGCCCAACCCGTTTTAATACCCTGTGAGAGAGGCATGTTTAAGAGCCTCACTGGGTTTACAGCGAGACTGGCTGTCTATCTTGGTGATAGAGCGTGAGGACTTCTGCAGTCCAGTGGATCTGAGTTCAAATCCCAGGCTCCACTTAGACCACCTACGTGACAGTGAGCAAGACATTACAGCTCTCAGAGCTTCTGCTTCCTTGACTGTGAAATGGAGCTAAGACTGAGCTTATCATTTGGTTGTGAAGACCAAATCAGAGAACAGAAGCAAAGTGCTCAGTGCTCAGTTTAAACACTGAGGAACAAGGCCAATGGGGCCTTGGGGCAAGTGACAATCGGATTGTCATCACTTACAACACCTGCAGTCCATGGGCAGAGGAGGACCGGCTGTGGTGTCAGTGAACCAAACCAGCTGCGGATGCCCAGATCAAGGCAGTGGACAAGAAGATCCCTGCTAAGTGATCATACTTCCTGCTTCTATCCTCCTCATTCTCACACTTGGCTTTTAGGGTCCCCGGCAGCCCAGACCAATGAAATCAGAACCTACAGAGTGGAACCCAAGCATCAGGATATTTTAAACCTTTAGCTCTAACTCCTTTTCTGACTTCAAAGCCCATCTATCTATCTATCAGTTCCACATTTATCTCTTCTCAGATATCGCCTCCTCAACATGTCCCAAAGTGACGTCCTGGTCTTGAGCCCCACTCAGGACCTCTGCCAGTGTCCCTGCTTGATGCACATCACCAGCCAGCCCATCCCTGCAGCCAGACATGTAGAAGTCCTCATTCATCTCTTTCCCATTGCCAACTCCTATTGAAGATTGAATGTTTCAAAGTCTTTCCTTCCTCACCACTATCCAGTTCCGGTCGCCAGCCCCGCTTGGACCACTGCAGTACCCTCCTGAATGATTCACACCTATTCATTCGGATCTGCCTCCAGCCCATTATCCTCTCTGGGATCTTCTCAAATCCTTCCAGAAGGATCTTCTCCAAGCACAAGTCCAATCACAAATGGTCCTCCTGGGGTTTCCCATCAGCTACCTTCCCTTCATTGTGTGACTATTGGACTAATCCACATCACACACACAGATTTGAAGTTCCCTGAAGGCAAGGCCTATTTTCTCTTTTGCTTTCTATTGTTTTAAGAACATAGTAAGCACTGAATAAATGTTTGCGCTCGGTTCAAGCAACTCCATGACAAACCGCTTTCTAGGGAATTTTTCCGTCTGCATTCTTACTGGTGGGCTTTAATGAGGATTCCTAAAGAATGTGGAGTCATAGGTATGAGTTTTAATTAACTCCAATAGGCATTTAATGTAGATTTAATAAGACAGTTATTGTATGTTAATTAAATGTCAACTGATTGCTAAAAGGTTTTTGCAATTATTGAAGTTTACTAATTATCTAATAGATAAATCAGTTTCCCATGTAAATAACTAGCATCTACATAAGCAATAAATATGCCATTAGATTCCACACATTAACATATTGAAATTAGAGGTTAGCCCCTCAGGGGATTCTAGAAACGGGTGTCCAATCCAGGGAGGGAAGGTACCAATCAGCTCGCAGTTGTTATGCCCCATCCTTTAGGAAGCTGGAAGAAATCTGGTTGCAAAGCTGAGCCTGCTCAAAGCCAGAGCCAGTTTTAGGAATGCTTCCTTACAGGCTTCCAAAAGGCAGGAGACCGGTAGCACAGAGAAGGGTATACTGAAAAAAAATCCCTTTACAGCCTTGAGGCTCTGCCTTGTGACTTGTAAAATGGCGATCTCAAAGGCTCCATGGGGTGGGGGATGAGGGCTTTCCCCAGACAATGTATGAGCACTGTTCCCAGTTCAAGTGCACTGCGCTGTCCCCACGTCAAGGCTTTACGCTGCGGCTCCTTGGTCCACGCAGTGGCGCTTCCCCTGTTACTGTGTAACCTCTGGAAAAATCACTTCCCTCCTGAGCCTCAGCTTCCCCATCTGGAAAACACATTTCCCGTGGTTGTGTGAGGATTTATTCATTTAGAAGCAAGTGCCTGTGTCTCTGAATGAGGAGTAAAAATGGAAGAAAGGGAGTACAACGGAAAGAAAAGGTGATATTTTAAAAGAAAAACTAGAAAATTGTCAACTCTGTCATGTGCTGGCCACTGTGCCAAGCACAGTCAGATGTTTTCTCATTAATCCTTAAGTACTCTCGAGCCTGGTGGTTCAAATCATCCCTATTTTAAAGAGACACAGAGAGGCTAAGGAATTTGCAAAAGTTTACACAGCAAGAGAAAGACAGAGGCCTGGATGTCAACTGCAATGCTCACTGTTCCTCTCCACCTGTGCCCTGGCACCTAGGGTCACAGGAAGCTAAATTGAATCTTTCTAAACTCAGCCCTTCTGAAATGGGAAAAACAGTTAAATCCAAGCCAGCATTCACTAAATTCCAGGCAGTATTCCTAAGCAATTTACATGTATAATCTTTCTTAATTCTTGCAATGAGGTAGGTGCTGTTATTTTACAGATTAAAAAAAAAATAGGAGGCACAGAGGGATTTAGTAACTTAGTCAAGGTCACATAACTAGTCAGGGTCAGAGCCCAAAGTCTGAACCCAGGCAAGCAAACTGTGCATGGGCCAGGACACCTTGGTCATTTGCAAGGCTCCAGGCAAGGGCACTGTGAAGGGCCACATGCCATAAGCCTAGACATTTAAAAATTATAAATATGTGGAATAAAATACTTTGACAAATATAAATTCACAAGGACCTAGAAGGCTAACTTTGCATTTAAAGTCTAGACTCAGCTAAATACGGTAGCTGTAATCAGGGCGGATTGCGCCAGCTCGGGAGTTCAGAGATCAGGCTGAGCAAAGTGAGACCCCCATCTCTGCTAAAACTGGAAAAACTAGCCAGGTGACTGTGACAGGGGCCGGTAGTCCCAGCTACTAAGGAGGCTAAGGCAAGAAGACCTCTTGAGCCCAAGAGTTGGAAGTTGCTATTAGCTATGACACCACGGCACTCTAGGTTGGGCAACAGAGTGAGACTCTGTCTCAAATAATAAACAAATAAATAATTAAATAATAAAATAAATTGCTAGACTCTGCAGCCATAGCCCTTTTCTGTCCACACACAATACCCA
Source organism: Perodicticus potto (assembly GCA_963574655.1). NCBI lineage: Eukaryota > Metazoa > Chordata > Mammalia > Primates > Lorisidae > Perodicticus > Perodicticus potto. The sequence goes on along the minus strand of CAUYRH010128353.1, from coordinate 7,295 downwards.
GACACCTGCAAACAGCTGCCTTTTGACCACACCTCAAAGTATGGTCTGCCTGGGAGGATGAACCCAGGGCAGAGACCCACACAGACCTCAGAAGTGGACATTGAGACAGGGAACCTTGGTGTCCCAGGTGTCTGGAGCATGATCTTTCTCTAGAATGAACAGTAGGGCCCCAGGTAGGCACATTCCCTGGACGAAATGATTCCTTACCCAGGGGAGGAGCACAGGGTCCAAGGCAGGGACCTGTCTTGCTCTCGTCCCTGCTGTACAACCCACACAACCTCACATCAGAGCCCCAGCTCTTCACTGCTCCACTGGGAGGCCCTGAAAGATGGCTCAGCCTGCAGCTGGAGACCTCTGGCTCTGAGGGATGAGCAGGCAAGGGAAGGCTCTGCTTCCAGACCCAGCACCCCCAGCAATAACTAAACGGATACTGTAGCTATCTAAACCCACTGCAGCTATCTGAGCTTCAGATTCGTTAACTTGTTACACAGGGATAATCTTAGCTACTTCGCTTTGAAGAGCTGTTGTGGCATAAAATGACATGATGTTTGTAAAAACACTGAGCAGGGTCCTGGACACACAGTAAGTTTTCAATAAATGTTAGAGAACTAAACACGCACCTCAGGGTCTACAGCAACGTCTCTCCTGTGTGAGACCATCAAGGGCCTGGCTCTCTCCAGCTGCAAGTTCCCACCTCTGACTCTTGAGACGCCCTGTTTCAGGTCCCCTCAGACCCCTCATTCCCACTTCCTGTGGCAGCTCCAGCTCTGAGGACCCAGCGAGGACACCCACAGCCACAGCACAGCAGGTGCGCCTGCCCTGGGGGCACCTCCCCAGTCTTTCTGGGGGTCTGGTTTGGAACCTTGGATATTGACAGCCCCATTTTCAGGAATTCTCTTCCACCCTGAGAAAGCAATGTCTTTGGGAAATCCTTTTCCTTTCAGAGGCCAGGAGGCCAGAGGGGTTTTCAGCCAATGAAACTTGCAGGGCAAATAAAGGGAGACAAACCCCCTAATGGCTCCCAGGACCCCGGGGGTCAGAAGCCAGGCGCTGCATTTATGTGCAAATGGAGCCGGATTAGGGATTAGGGATTATCAGAGTTGCGAATTACATGCAGCTGCCAGATCTCTTTGTCCAGAGGGATCAGGGAGATTTCTCAGCCTCCCTCTGCTCTCCCCTCCCCTCCCCTGTGCTGTCAGAGGCAGAAGGCTAGAAGGACTCACGCTGCCCACTTGGGGAGGGACCGGGAAGGGGTGGGGAGAGCAGGCCTCAAATCAATAGGCAGCCCACGTGGCCCAGCTGCCAAAGCCCTGGATCGATGCATCTTCCTACCGATTCCTGCACATCTGGAGGGGGCAGGCTCAGGAGTGAGCTCAGCACCTCAACCCCAAGCTCTGGCCCATTCCCTGGCTCACCTGGCCCTGAGAAGGGGGTTGGTCCAGAAACATATCTTCAGGTATAGCAGTCACCATCACACCTTTACCGGTAATGACAAATTATAGCCTCTTCGCATCCACTTGCTCAAGATCACGGAGCTCAAAGAGTAGGAGGCAGAGCTCCGGCCTTCGGCTCCCAGTTCAGCCTCTGAACGACTGCTCCTTACAGGCCAGAAACTCAGACTTGGTTTGCGTGAGGGGAGGGGGTTGTTGGTTAGTTTATTTAGGCATTTCTCTTCACTAAACACTGATACAGAGCCCCAGAAAACAATTGTTATATTAAATACTTAAAATGACTCTCATGGATAATTATGAATTTTCCCCATTTTAAAGCTAAAGAAGCTGAGGTTCAAAAGGGTTTGGTAATTGTCCCAAGATCCCAAGATCACCCAGCAATGATGACAGCGTGAGGAAGCTAGGCCTTGTGCTATCCTCTACAGCCCCAGGAGCTGGGTGGCCTGGACTAATAAGAGCTAGGAGGTCAGGACAACTCCCAGGCCTAAGTAGCCTCCTCACACAGGGGACACACAGCCCTGGGATACCTGCTCCCCGGAACAGCTCCTGGGAAGTTGTCCAGTCGTTGACTGGCCTCCATGATCAAGGCATCTGGGGTGCCCTGCCCAGAAGATGAGGAACTGGGAGGGGGCACAGGGGCCAAAACAGCCCTTGAAAAGCAGCCTTAGGCTCCCGCTGAGAAGACTGACCCCCTTCCTGCCCCTCAGGGGGCCAAGATTACAGACCCTGGCTGAGGCCTGTGGGGAGGCAGCACAAGCTTTTAGCTCTTAATGCTTAGACTCGGGGAAAATGCACCTGCAAAATCTCAAGCAGGAAAACAATCTAAACCAGGGCTTGACAAACTTTTGCTGTAAAGGGCCAGAGAGGAAATATTTGAGGCTTTCTAAGCCGCATACATGTGTCTCTTTCTCACACTCTTCTTTGTTTCTCTTCACAACCCTTAAAAAATGTAAAATTCATTCTTACCTAGGGGCCAGTGGACAGACTGGAACTGGCACTTGAGCCCCACAGTTTTTGGACCCCTGGACTGACCTGTCCCTCTCCAGGGGGGCTGGAGTGCACATCTGTACTTCTATCTCAGCAATGTCATTTTATACAGGGGGGACATAAAGTTCGTGCACAATTTAAAGTTACAATTATTTTAAATTGCACACTCACTTTGTGTCCACCCTCTGTCTTGTTGGCCCCTCCAAATGAAAGCAGGTGTGGGGAGGTAAGTATTTTTAACTGAGCCCATTGCTGCCTCAAGCCAAAGACCAGGGGAGGTGCTGGGGCAGGGACAGAGGCCTCCATTCCAACCGAGGCTGTGGCTGGGCCGGGCAAGGGCCAGGGCAGCTGTAACAGAGCCAGACCAGATCCCTACATTCTCCCCTCAGCAAGAATCAATAACTATTTGAATTCCTTTCATCTGAGCAAGGATGGCAACACAGGCAAACACAGAGAGGGGGAAAACATTGATCTTCCCAGCTGCTGCCGGCCCTCCCCAGTGTTCTCACCGCCCCCATCCCGCCATCTGGCCTCCCCGCCCCCAGGCCTCTCTGACATCCGACATCCGCTCACTGTCCCACACCAAGACGTCTGCAGGGCCTCCAAGACAGTGAGCAACGCAAGGATGTTTTGGTCCCCAGAACAGCCAAGCCCATCCAGTTGGTGCAACGGAGAGGACCCCACTTAGCAGTTTCCCCCTCGAGGAAAGAAGCCTGGGCTCCCCTCGGGGAACCTCCTGATCCTCCACTCCACGCCCACACCCACACCCTGCCTCGGAAATCCATTTTCATATTCATGTATCTGAGAGACAAAGCAGGTATTCCATGACTGGCTTCTGATGCAGAGCGTGATTTCAGATTCAGCCTACACTGGTGTGCTTCCCCGAGGTGGCGGATAATGGATTTCACGGGGAGACCCTAGAGGCAGGGTACATGGTGAGGAGAATGAGGCACAAGGACTGACCGGAGAGGGCGGAGGCCTGCCACAGGGAATGAAGGACAAGAGGGGGTGAATTGAAACATATTTGTGACATAACATTAGTAGGATTTAATGATAGAAAGAGGGAAAGGGGAAACTCCGAACAATTCCTAGGTTTTGAGTGAGTGAGCAGCTGGTCACTTACTGAGAGAGGTGGCCAGGAAGACAATGGGTTTGCAGAGGAGTATGGTAAGCCTGGTCTCAGATCTGTTGATTTGTAAATGCCAGGCCAGAGGCGTGTATGTGGAGGGGAGGATCCATGAAACGCAAAGGTCGGTCTAGGTCCTAAATCTCAAGGAGCGGCCTGGACTATAAATATGAATTTGGGTATCCCCATTTCTCCCCTATCTTCTTGTAAAGCCCTAAGCTCATTTGAGGGCCTCGCCGTCTGGCTGCACTGCCCTCTCCTGTTCCAATTCTCTGCTGACCAGACTTCCTCAGTCAGTGAAGACTTCAGATCTTGCTGCACCATCTTTCTCCAAGCCCAATTCCTTCTGGTAATTTCACTGTGCAAACGGGGAACCCACCTCCCACTCTGGCTGGTCTGTTATTGGCCTCCCTATCTCCGGTTTACACTTCTCTGCATTTATCACACTTTAGATCTTGTCACCACCAGGAACTGCCCCACCTCTGAAATCACCAATTGAAAATACCCACTCTCCAGTCAAACTGTATTCCTAGTCTAGTTCTTCCCATGAGTTTCCTTTTTTGATCTCATTGAAACGGTAAATCACTGGTGCCTCCACTTTCTTCCTACCCTTAAGCTCCCTGTATATGAGGTCAACGAAGTTAGTGAACTGAACCTAGAAAAAGCACTACGTGCCTCCCTGCTGAATATCACTGCCGTCACCTTCGAAGTGCTCCCCTTGGCCATCTGGTGACCATAGTGATATTCAGCAGTGAGGCACGTGGCACTTTTTCTAGGATGAGTTTGCCAACTTAATTATTAGACTTCACAGCTTAGAAATTGTCTTCAGCAGGAAACCCAGCTACAGTGGCTTAACTAAAAAGGAATAGATTTGTCCTCCCTTCACAAGATGTAGCCAGACAACAGCTGTTTGAGGAAAGTCATTCAAGCCCTCTGGCTTCCTGATCTGCGTGTTTTGAGGCAGCTTTCAGGCCCATTATGGTCACTTGCACTACTGACCCCAGCCCCTTACTCCTCTCTGTGGCCACGCTCGTCATGTGATTCTGCAGTTCTTCCCACTAAAGGAGAGAAGTGTATGTCTCCACCTCTCAGACTGGGGGTTAGCCATGCTTTGGCCAACACAATGAGGCAGAAAGCAACTACATGCCAGTTCTAAGCCTAGGCCTTAAGAGACTTTGTGCATTTCCACCAGCTCTCTTGGGCTTCTGCCACTGCCCATGAGAAGAGAAAGACTCTGAAGGAGGATGACAGACACCTGGGGCGGCATTTCCCTCTCGGACACAGCCTAATGCCAAGCTGAACAGCCCAGCCCAGCCTGGACCTGCTGGACCACAGCTGGAGACTCACAGGACACTGAGTTTGGAAGTGGTTTGTTTCGCAGCATCATGGTAGCAAAGTTTAACAGGTACACACATGATCTCAAGAAAGTAGCTTTACTTCCCCCCTCTCTGTCTCATTCTAGGGATGAAGAAGGACAAAGAGCAGAAGGTACATCGCAAAGGAGTTCTTCCTCTTCAAATAGCCTTCACAGAAGTCTCACTCAGCAACTTCTGCTTACATCTCATTAGCCAGAATCCTTTCCTGTGGCTGGTCTAAGTAAAAGGGTGTATATAGTAGTAAATGTTTTTACCTGAGCTCCCCCAAACCAAATCTAGGTTCTTCTTTTGCCTGTCACTCCCCAACTCATGACTTCATTAGATCAACTAATGACCTCCACTCCCTGGGCCATCCTCTCAGCCATCGCACTCACATAGTAAGAGCCCAACCTTGAATGAAACCAACTATCCCTCTTCTCAACAACTTGACCCATTTTCTCTTGACTGTAGAGAAGAGATCATACAACTGGGAAAACTGAACCCACCATATATGAATGATCCTAGAGGTAGTAGAAGAATGTCAGCAAACCCTTAATGAGCTACGGCCATATGCTAGACATGAACGCAGTGCACAAGGCAGATAGAACCCCTGCACATTAGTGGGGAGAGAAAGACAATAAACACGCAAGTTAAAAGATGATTGTAGGGACCAATAATTGCTAAGGAAAAGGTAAAATAGGAATGATGAATTGAGGGTAATTGGCAAGCCTACATTCACTCAAAAAGAAACAGGAAAGGCCTCTTTACATGCGAGTGTGTGGCGTGTAAAGTAAAACTGGAATGAGAAAAGAAGCAGACAGTCAGACAGAGAAGAAAGTGCAAAGGGCCCAAGATTGGGAGTGTTCACTATGTTTAAGAAACAGTAGGAAAAAGCTACTATGGCTGGGGTATAGCCAATGCAGGGAATAAGGTCAGAGAGGAGGGCAGGGAACTTCTCGTAGAACTCTGTAGGCCATGATTAGATGTTTGGATTTGTTCTAATTGAAGTAGCAAGATGACTTCAGCTGCTCTGTGGAGGAGGGACCACAGGGGACAAGAGTGGAAGCAGGGACACCAGGAAGGAGATGGTGGCTCTACCCCGGCAAGAGAGCTGGCTTGGGGCAGGAGAGATGGTGAGAGTGCTCAGACTCTGGGTACATTGTGTAAGTTTAATCATAAAGATTGGTAGATTGGATGGAATTGGGGGCAAAAGAAAAAAAAAGGAATAAAAAATTATTGCCATTATTCAACATTATCCTAGCGATCCTAGCCAATGCAACAAGACAGAGAAAAGAAAGAAAAAGCATATAGATAGAAAGGAAGAAATAAACTCATCTCTATTTGTGAATGATGTAATGGTTTACCTAGAAAATCATGTAGATTGTACATTGTCTACAAAGAATCTGTACAAAAGCTACTAAAACAGATAAATGAGATTAGCAAGGATATAGCATACAAAGTCACATAAAAAAAATCAATTGTTGGCTTGGCACTTGTGGCTAAAGTGGCTAAGGCACCAGGCACACACACCTGAGCTGATGGGTTCAAATCCAGCCCGGACCCGCCAAACAATAACGACGGTTACAAGCAGGCATTGCAGCCAGGCGTTGTGAGGGGTGCCTGTAATCCCAGCTACTTGGGAGGCGGAGGCAGGAGAATCACCTGAGCCCAGAGGTTGGAGTTTACTGTGAGCTGTGATGCCACAGCGCAGGGCAACATCTTGAGACTCTGTCTCAAAAAAAAAAAAGCAATTGTTGATCTATAAACCAGCAATGAACAATTGGAAACTAAAATTTTAAAGGTACCACTTATAGTACCACCAAAAACCTTAAAATATTGTTCTAAATCCAGCAAAATATGTGCAAAATCTATATACTAAAAACTGTAAAAACTAGTGAAAGAATTCGAGAGATACTACGTACATGATTTGGAAGAATATTGTTAAGATGTTAATTCTTTCCAAACTGATCTATGCATTCAGCACAATGCCTATGAAAACCACGGCAGATTTCTTTCTTTTTTTTTTTTTAAATACATGTATTTTATTATTGTTCATTACATTATTCCCCGCCCCCCCCACCCCTCAGTAGTAAGACAGAATTGATTTACAGAAAAGAATACAGAAAACACTAAAGCTTCTGGTAGAGAGAGAGAATTCAAGTGGGGAGAGAGAAGCTGTCTCCGTTCCTCTCCCGATCTTTCCCCGTCTCCTCCTTTAGGCCTTGAGCCTCAGGGTATATATAGGTGTATGGGGTCCTTGGCCAGGAAACGAATGAATACAGTCCCTTCCGCCGTGAGTGTATCAAATGAATGGGCACAGTCCATCCATGGAATTCAGGCCTAGGAAATTCACAAGAAACTGACCTAGGCATAGGA
>CAUYRH010128352.1:0-41948 GCA_963574655.1 Perodicticus potto | reverse complement strand
ATGGCTGGGCATTGTGGTTGGAGCCTGTAGTCCCAGCTACTTGGGAGGCGGAGGCAGGAGACTCGCTTGAGCCCAGGAATTGGAGGTTGCTGTGAGCTGTGATGCCACAGCACTCTATCCAGGGTGACAGTTTGAGGCTCTGTCTCAAAAAAAAAAAAAAAAGAAAATCAATGTTATTTAGCATATTTTGAAAGGAAAAAAGTTTAAGATGAGAAATATAAACTGAAATATTTCATAACTTTCAATTATAAAGATATGATTTTTAAATATGAATAATTTCACAGGAATATAAACAGAAATTCACATGCTTATTTCTGCTTATCTTGGGACATTATAAGTTTATAAACTATGCATTCATTTGATAATTAGCAAAAAAAGTTGATGTCAAAGAATACAAATGACCTAGATAACAATAAATTGTATTCACTGTTCTGACGCAAAGAAAGTGACCCAGATCAAGAGATTAAAAAACAAATTGAAAGCATTATTTGTTGAAATAAAGAGAATGACAGTAATTTAAAAGAGATTTGAACAAAATAAAGATGAAACTCAGTCCATAAGATATTTATTGCCTTCTCAATAGTGTATTATACTAAAAATAAGAATAAAATTATTTTTAAATAAGGATTTAGAGTTGAAATATTGTATGATTATTTTAAAAATAAAAAATGCAGGGTGCCTCCTGTGGCTCAAATGGGTAGGGCGCCAGCCTCATATACCAGAGGTGGCCAGTTCAAACCTGGCCCCGGCCAAAAATTGCCAAAAAAAAAAAAAAAAATGCAAGAAAACTTAAAAAGATACATCTAACATTGAGAATAAAAAGATTTACAATAACTAACAATGGAAATTGTAAGTAAAATTACATTATTTATGTGATTAGCATTTATGATATTGCAGAACTATGGTATTTACTCATATAATTCTAGTTAAATGAGAAAGTACAGAACATGACTGCTTTCAGGATTATTTAAATAAAAGGAATGGTATAGTTAGATTAGAATGCTTTGGTGGAATATTTAGTTACATATTAAAAAATGGTTAGAACATGACATCCTATGGGGACAAAATTAATGAACATTTCATAATCTGTAAAGCCTACTAGGAGAAATTATGAATATGATTATTCTATCATAATAATTCATTATAGTACTAAAGTAATATAAGAGGGAAAGAGAATTACATGGGAAAATTAGTGGGGCAAAACATGCGGACTAATTGTAAGAGCAATGTAAACACAGAGACCTACTTATAAAATGTTAGGAAAATTTTAATGCAAATAATTGAAAGTATAGAAAAATTTTGTATGGATAGTAGAGAAAGTAATTCATTTATATAAATGAAGAAGTTAACAACATATTTAGAGGGAAATCTGCAAGTCAACCAAATCTGGGAGAAGAGAGTATAAAATGTAAATAGGATGTTGGGGTAGTGTGGAGAAGACATTGTAACGAAATTATTTGCTTTATGGAATGATATTTGGCAAAAACAAGCTATCTCGTCACCTAGGTATTTCTCTAGACCTGTACACCAAAGTCAATAGGTTAAAGAAAATCAATGATCTTCTTTCTGTACATGTTTGGTAATACCTACTTAGCTTTTCTGTTATATTACCAATTGAATGAGAAAGGAAACTGAAAGATCATTACCAAGTAAAATAGTTGACATTATAATATATTGAAAACTTACTGAGTGATAAAAACAAAAATGAGGTGCATAACTTTAGAGTAAGAGAATAGTCAAAAAAGTATTTTGTAGTAAATATTTTAAGAATGATATTAGATTATCTGAAATATCTCTGTCATTGCTCTAGTTTCTTTCCTGAAGAAGGATATCACTAAGTTCCCCTTCCTCCCCACATTGTAGTAAATATTTCATCAGGTTATATCTACTACTGAGAAGTAGAAAACCAGTTACCTAGTGAATCTTTTCATCCATATCAACTCTTGAAATATCAAAAAACTTGCCATAAGTACAACCCAAGCTAGTAATGTAAATTTTTTTCTTTATTTATTTTTTATTGAGACAGAGTCTCACTTTGTTGGCCCTCAATAGAGTATTGCGGTGTCATAGCTCACAGCAACCTCCAACTCATTAGGCATAAGCGATTCTGTTGCCTCAGCCTCCCAAGTAGCTGGGACTACAGGTGCCTGCCAGAACACCTGGCTTTATTTTAGTAGCGATGGTGCTGGTCTTGAACCTGAGCTCAGAGCAATCCACCCACCTCAGCCTCCCAGGGTCCTAGGATTACAAACGTGAGCCACCACACCCGGCCTAGTAATGTAAATTTTAATTTAAAAAATTTCAATCAACAAATAATCCCAAGAAATATTAAGTAGGGGTGGCACCTGTGGCTCAGTGAATAGGGCACCAGTCCCATATACCAAGGGTGGCAGGTTCAAACCCGGCCCGGCCCCAGCCAAACTGCAACAAAAAATTAGCTGAGCATTGTGGTGGGCACCTGTAGTCCCAGCTACTTGAGAGGTTGAGGCAAGAGAATCGCCTAAGCCCAAGAGCTGGAGGTTGCTGTGAGCTGTGACACTATGGCACTCTACAAAGGGCAACAGAGTGAGACTCTCAAAAAAAAAAAAGAAAGAAAGAAAGCAGTATTAGGTAAATATCTATGGCTAAATATTCAAGGTAGGATTCCTGGTATTGCACTTATACAACAACCATGAATCAACTTGATTATTTTAATCATTTCATTCACCTAGTCATCTTCTATTTGATGTTTGTTCCTGGTATTTCCTTTGTAGTAATGTTAAAATGAAAACCCCAAAGAGAAGCAAACATTTAAATGCTTATGTTTTTCAAAAGTGAATGCTTTGTCTCAATTCTTAATTTTGTGTACCATGTGCAGTGTTACATAGTCTTTAATAGTTATTTTCCAGTAAAATGAATATGCATTGTAAGAGTAAAAGGCAAAAAAAAAAATGACAACAGATTTAAGATATTGATGCAGAAAAACCATTGAATAAAACTCAGCATCCTTTTCTAATTATAACACTCACGAATATAGGCATAGGTGGCACATTTCTGAATCTGATCAAAACCATCTATGACAAACCCTCAGCTAATATTATACTGAATGGAGTAAAAATGAAAGATTTTCCACTTAGAAATCAGATAAGGTTGTCCTCTGTCACCACTATTAGTTAATATAGTGCTGGAAGTTCTTGCCATTGCAATCAGGCAAAAGAAGGAAATAGAGGGCATTCAAATGGATGCAGAGGAGTTCTAACTCTCGCTATTTACTGATCATGTGATCTTATACTTTGATAACCCCAAACTCTCAAGCACACTCATTCAACTGGAAGTGATCAAAAAATACAGTAATGTTTCAGGATATAAAATCAATGTTCACAAATTAGTAGGCTTTGTATATGACACTAACATCCAACATGAGAAACTAATTAAGGACATAATTCCCTTCACAGTAGCTTCATAGACAATGAAAAACATAGGCATATACTTAACAAAAGAAGTGAAAGAACAAAGAAAATTACAAAACTTTAAGAAAGGAAATAGTAGAAGATATTAACAAATGGAAGAACATAGAATGCTCTTGGCTTGGGACAATCAACATTGTCAAAATGTCTATACTTCCCAAAGCAATCTATAGATTCAAGGCAATCTCCCTTACATCATCATCATACTTTCAAGATTTAGAAAAAGTAGTTCTTCTTCTTCTTTTTGTATTAAACCATAAAGAAAACCATATAACCAAGGCAATTCTTAGTAAAAAAACAAAGCCGGGGTATCTCCCTACCAGACTTTAGTCTATACTACAAGGCCGTTGTGATCTAAACAGCATGGGATTGGCACAAAAATAGACACATTGACACTTGTAACTGAACAGAAAACCATGAGATGAAACTAGCACATCTTATAGCCAGCTTATATTTGGCAAACCAAACAAGAAAATACCCTGGGGAAAAGAATCTCAATTCAATAAATAGTGTTGGAAAAGCTGGATAACTGCATGTAAAGACTAAAACTGGATCTGCATCTCTCACCAGTTCCAAAAATTATTTTAAGACGATAAAAGATTTAAATCTAATGCATAAAACAATAAAAATCCTAAAAGAAAGTGTGGGGAAAACACTTGAACATATTGCCATAGGGAAAGACTTTATGAAGAAGTTTTCTGTGGCAATAGCAACAACAAAAATTAAACAAATGAGAATTCATTAAACTAAAAAGCTTGTGTACAGCTAAGGAAACAACAAACAAAGCAAATAGACAACTTTATGAATGGGAAAAGATACTTGCATATTATGAATCAGAGAAAAGCTTGATAACTAGGATCTACAGAGAACTCAAATTAATCAACAACAAAAAAAGACCCAGGAATCCCATATATCATTGGGCAAGAGAAATGAATAGAACCTTCTCTAAAGACAGATGAATGGCTAACAAACATATGCAAAAATGCTCTTTATCCTTAATCATCAGAGAAGTGCAATTCAAAATCACCCTGAGATATCATCTAACCTGTCTGATTGGCCCACATTTCAAAGTCTCAAAGCTGCAGATGCTGGTGTAGATGTGGAGAGAAGGGGACACATTGATACTGTTGGTGGAACTGCAAACTAATACAACCTTTTTGAAGGAAGTATGAAGAATCCTCAAAGAACTCAAACTAGACCTCCTATTTGATCCTGCAATCCCATTACTGGGCATCTACCCAGAAGGAAAAAAATTTTTTATCATAAGGATATTTGCACCAGACTGTTTATCACAGCTCAGTTTACAATCACTAAAATGTGGAAACAACCTAAATGCTCACAAACCCAGGAATGGATTAACAATCTACGTATATGTATATCATGGAATACTATTCATCCATTAAAAAAGATGGAGACTTTACATTGTTTTTATTAGTCTGGATGGAGATGGAACACATTCTTCTTCACAATAATAAATAAGCAAGACTCCAATGTACTTAATTCTATTATGAAGGCAGTAGACAAGCTAATATAAGGAGTAGGATAGTAGAATGAAGTAGTGGGTAGAGGGAAGAAGGGTGAGGGATCGGAGGATCACAGTGTATGGCACAACTCTTGGAGGTGGGTCACAAGTACGAGAAGGACTTTATCTAACAAATGCAATCAGTTTAACCTAATTCTTTGTACCCTTAATGAATCCCAAACAATAAAAATAAAACACACACAATATTATTTACAGAATGGAGAGTAAGTAAGGAAAATCCTCATTTCTACTTCATAGGAATCACAGTCTTTGCTACCTGACATATATCTAAAATTTGTAAATAAACTGATCTGGAAATATCTTCCTACAAAAAGTTCATTTTTGTATAAGTCTTTTGCATATGTGGGGAATAGTCAGCTCTGTGTAAATGTCCTCTCTTGGAGAGGGAGGTCAAACCAGTATTGAATCTGCAGGCCATATTTAGAGTAACAGATCTTTAAGTATATTTCTTTTCTTTCCAACATATTCAAAACAGGTTAAAATTCATTACTCTGAGCCTTGTATTTCTGGCACTCCTGGGTTAGTAAACTGAACTTGGATTGTATTTAGTTACCCGAAGGTTAAACTATCTGAGGAGCTGGATTTTGAATTGCATTACAATGTGTGTGTCTATTGCCACTTGGCATGAAAATCTCTAGGTCTAAGAAATCATTGTCATAAAAAATAAATCACCTTTCTGTGTTATTAGATAACATAAAGCCAACTTGATACTCTGCTGGGTCATGACCCATGTGCCCATATATGGAACACATGATTTTACTCCTCTCTCCCATTCACCCATAAAAGAAAATGGAATATTTAGTTGCCTGTTTAGACTTGGATCAAATGTTTAAAGTTGGGACATTACCTGTACTTGGTAGCATATGCTAAACTCAGCTACCTGAGAATGTAATGTAGCATACATTTTTCTTATTCCCTATGTCTAAAAGACAATGTTTTAATAGCCCATTTTGTCATATTTGAATCTTTGCTTCATTGATGCCTGCTTAGGTAAGCTTCTTTTTTAAATAAAGGCCCACCTATTTTGAAAATATGCACCATAAAATGTAGTCATCCATGAGAGACAAAGTACCTATGGCTTGTAGATAAAAATTTCTTACTCAGAAGGCCAGCCTTTTTAATACAACTATAAAGGGAGCTTCACAGCTTGATAAAAGTTTCTGAAAACTGCTAACTTCCTTATGCCAGGCAAACCCACAAAGGTCCAGAAGCCTAACCTATATGACTTGCTTATATAAAAAGTCTCAATCAGTCCACATGAGTTTTGCTTCATCAAAATTTACTCTTCACTTATTATTTGAAGTCCAAGCCAGCCTCCTCTAAAATAAAGTTTGCTCTGCTTGGCAGCACGCACCTGTAATTCCATCTACTTGGAAGGCTGAAGCAGGAAGATCAGTTAGCCCAGTATTTTTTTTTTTTTTTGAGGCTTCAGTGAGCTGTGATAACACCTATATAGCTACTGCACCCCAAACTAAGTGATCAAGCAAGACCCTCTATCTTAAAAAAATTTTATAATTTAATAAATTAAATTTTACTTCCCAAATTCCTTCCCCTCCATCACATTGGATTAGTTAGGGTTATCCTTAGTAAAGAATCAATAGGGCGTGTGTGTATGTGTGTGTGTGTTTGTGCGTGTGTGTGTGAGTGAAAGAGGGAGAGAGAAGGCAGACAAAGAGATATTTTAAGAAATTGGCTTAAATGTTTGTGTTGTGGAGTCTTGGGATGTACAAAATATGATTAGGAAGGCTGACTGGAGTTTCAGGAAAGAGTTGCAGTTAGAGCCCAGGGTGAATCTCCTGGCAGATTTCTTTCTTGTCTGGCGAGGTTATTCTTTCTTTTAGTAAGACTTTTCTTCAGCTGATTGGATGAATCTCACCTACATTATGGAGGATAATCTGTTTTACTCAAGAGTCACTAATTTAAATATTCATTTTGTCAAAAAAGCCATCTATACAGAAATATCCAGAATATGTTTGATCAAATACCTGGGTGCCAAAGCCCAGGCAAACTGACACACGAAATTAACCATCACACCCTTTCACTCACACATACATCACACAGGGCCTTCCTCTTCAGATATACATCTTGTGGCAAAGATGAGAATGTGTGCTCTGTACAAATACCTCTTTCTCTCACATACGAAAACAAGGATATGCTGAATAATTCAAGCCAAATAGTGAACAAAGGGTAGAGAGAAGCTAGGAGCATCAATAAATTGACACTCCTCCTCAGAGAAGAAAACATCAGAAGAGATTTTATAAGTGAAAATGAAATCTTACTGTTACTTTAATTCAAATGTATAGCTTATTAGAAAGTTGATAATGGTTTCATTAAAAGTACAATTAGACTTTGTTATCATGAATTATTTTTCCATATTTCTTAAACATGTGTCAATTAGAGTCAAAAGCTATTATTCACCAATATATATTTGTATTCCTGAAGAAATGAATTAAAACTTGCATAAATATACTGAAAATAAATTGTTTTGTGATAAAAACAATCTAAAATTTGCATAATTTAAACTTCACATATAATGTATACAAATATCAATATTTGACTACTGTATTAGCTAAGATATTGATTTGATTGTTTCAACAAGCGCCATCATGACAGTGGTTAAACAAAATACAACTTATTTCCTTATCATGTTAGCCACAATAGCCGATAGAAAGAGAAAGAAAGAAAAGTATAATTCTTTGCTTACATGGCACAATCTGGACATTGCCTCTATGATGTCTACTTTCATGTCCACAGTCAGAACCCTATCACAAGATCCATTCCAATTCAAAGGAGCCTGAGAACATTATTTTTTAGCTGGGTGTGTATTCAGCTAAATTTTCTATTATGCTAGATAAGAGATTAGCAAACTTTATCTGTAAAAGGACAGAGTGTAAATATTTCAAGTTTGGGGGGCCATGTGCTCTCTGTTGCAATGATTCAGCTCTGTCATGGGAGCACCATAGCCTGATAAATAACATATAAATGAATGAGGTTTTGTGTTTTGGTAAGATTTAATTTGTGAACACTAATTTTTTAATTTCATTTAATTTTCACATATCACTTAGTATTATTCATGTTTTGATTTTTTTCAATCTTTAAAAAATTCAAATATCATTTTTACTTTGTGAGTCACACATAAACAGGTGGCAGGGCTGGATTTGGCCCACAGGCAATGTTTACCCAATTCTTATTAAAAAAGAGAAGTGTCAGGGACCAATTGTTAGCTCCTGCCACATGGACCTGGTAAGATATATTTCAGCAGCATGGGAATGATGCAGCATTACCAAATCTATTAGAATACTTCATGGTGTTAGTCCTTGAAATGATCAGGCATTTATGTTACTTTAATAGATGACAAAAAATTATTTGGCAAGTTTAAAATCTGCTAATAAATTGTGAAACTAACATAATTTTTAGTCATTGAATCAATTCTGACTCTACTGTTGTACCAATGCAAGTGGAATTATAAAGAAAATACCAGCATCCTGAGTTCAAATTAGGTATGGGGTCCTTTATTACTAGCTGACTGAGAAGGGTTTACACACAAAAATTTCTTGAAGTATGACAACAAAAGAAGGTTTTTGTTTTTGTTTTTTTTTAAATTAAGAATTCTTTTTTTTATAATTTTATTAAATCATAATTGTGTACATTGGTGCAATCATGGGGCACAATGTGCTGACTTCATATACAATCAGAAATATTTTGATTGTACTGTTAAACATAGCCTTCATGGCATTTTCTTAATCACTATATGAAGACATTGATATTCTCTATTTAATAAGTTTCACAAGTATCCTGCTAAGATGCACCATAGGTGTGATCCCACCAATTGCCCTCCCTCCACCGACCCTCCCCCCTCCCCTCCCCTCCCTTTCCCTTTTCCCTATATTCTTATAATTGGGTTTTAGCCTTCATATGAAAGCGATAAATTAGCTTCATATTAGGTTTGAGTACATTGGATACTTTTTCTTCCATTCTTGAGATACTTTGCTAAGAAGAATATGTTCCAGCTCCATCCATGTAAACACAAAAGAGGTAAAGTCTCCATCTTTCTTTAAGGCTGCAAAGATTTTTTTAAAAATGGGGAGAGCTTCAATGAACTGTGGGACAGTCACTTCAGCCAGCCTAATATATATGTAATTGGAGCCCCCAAAGAAGACGAGAGACAAGAGAAAACAGAGAAATATTTACAAACATAATTACTGAATATTTCCAAATTTTATGAAATCTGTCTTAAAAGTTCAGAACACAGTTCCTAAAAGTTCAATGAAACCCAAGCATAAAGCAGCAAAGAAAACTATATCAAGGGAAATTATCTAATTGCTTAACTAGTGAGATAATGAGAACATCCCAAAAGCATCCAAAGAAAATGACACATTATATACAGAGGAACAAGGACCGCAGACAACTTCTCATCAGAAGCAAAGCAAGCCAGATGGTAGAGAGCAATATATTTTTTTTTTTGAGACAAAGTCTCACTATGTCACCCTCAGTAGAATACCATCATGTCACTGCTCACAGCAACCTCAGACTCTTGGGCTTAAGCGATTCTCTTGCCTCAGCCTCCCAAGTAGCTGGGACTACAGGTGCCCACCACACGCCTGGCTATTTTTTTGTTGCAGTTGTCATTTTTTAGCTGGCCCAGGCCTGACTCCAACCCACCAGCCTCAGTGTATGTGGCTGGTGCCATAACCACTGTGCTAAGGTGCTGAGCCAGGGAGCAACATTTTAAAAGTAATAACAGAAAAAATTGTCAACCATTCTATACACAGCAAAAGTATCTTCCAGAAATTAAGGTAAAATAAAAACTTATCCAGATGGGTAGAAGCTGAGAAAATTCACCAACAAAAACACACACACACTCATGGTTAAAGGAAGTCCTTTACCCACAAGGAAATTGCTACCAAATGGAAATCTGGGCCCACACAAAGGAACGAAGAACATCTGCAGTAGAAAGGAAAATAATTTTTTTTCTCATTTTCAAACTTTTTAAAAAAGATAACTGACTCTTGAAAGGAAAAATAATAATGAATTGTGAGGTTTACAACATGACAAGAGCACAAAGGCTGAGCGGGGTGAGGGGAGTATGCTGTCATAGGTTCTTTTACTAAATATGAAGACAAGAAGACACTCTTAGAAAAACAAAAAGGCAAGTTGTACACTGGAAGAAAAATAACTCACACAAGACTGATACTGAGATGATTAAGAACTGTTATTGCATAATAACAACACAGGCAACCCAGTGTTGGTTGAAAATAAGTGAAAGATTTGAACAGATATTTCATCAAAGGAGACAAACCATTAACAGATGAGCACAGGACAAGATGCTCATTAGAGATCAGGGAGATGAATAATTGAAAGCACACTGAAATATCACTACACATTCACCAGAAAGATACAAGGCAGAAGACCAACTATAGCACGTGCTGGCAAGGTATTTACCAAGCAGAGCTCTCATCTGTGGCTGCTAAGGTACAATATGGTACAGCCACTTGTTGGCTTCTTAAAACATCAAACATATGCCCACCATATGACCCAGCCATTCCATCCCTAGGTATTTTCCCAAAAGAAATAAAAGATTTGTTCCCCAAAGGTGTGAGGGATTACACGCAAATATTTATAACATTTATATTTATAGTAGCCAAAACCTGGAAACTCAAATGTTGATCAACAAGTGAATGAATAAACAAATTTCTTTTGTTGTTGCAGTTTTTGGCCAGGGCCAGGTTTGAACCTGCCAACCCCGGCACACGGGGCCGATGCCCTACTCCTTGAGACATAGGTGCTGCCCTGAATAAACAAATTTTGGCATGTGAGGTTGGACAATTAAGTGCTACATTCATCATTGTTAGATGTTACTAAGACCACATTCAAAACTCTCCACTTGCAAAGCTCTGCCCTGACACCAGCACCCAGTCCACCCTTAAAAACAATTTGGAACTCTTTTCCTGGAATGACCGTCAGACGGTTGTTGTATGAGGTATGACAATTAAGTTCATGAATTTGTCCTAGAAAATGTGCTTTGAAGGGTAGACTAGGTACTGGCTGGTCCATTGCTTGCCAAAGGTAGCACTTCAAGGATACGGTAGTGATATTCAGCAATGAGGTATGTAGCCATTTTTCTAGAATGAGTTTGTGAATTTAACTGTCTGACCTCATGTCTACAGAATGGAATATTTCTCAACAATAAACAGGAGTGACACTCATAACAAGAGTGAATCTCAAAAAAATTACGCTGACTTAAATGAGCCAAGCAAAAAAAAGGAGCACTTTCTGTATATTTCTGTTCATAAAAAAATTACCAAAAATGCAAAACTAGTCTATAATTACAGAAAGCAGATCACCCCTGGCTATCTGAGAATAGGATTTAGGATGAAAGACAGATTTAAAAAGGATACAAACTAACTTTTGGGGGTGATGGATATGTCAGCAGGGAAGATTGAGGCTGCAGAAAGTGAGCACATCTGAGCATCGCAGACTCCAGCATGTAATCAGCGGGACCAGTGAGTAATCAGCTCCCTACCACTGGGTCCTACCCAGTGTGCGTCACCCACTCCCATCTCTTTCTCCTCGTTTCTCACTGTATGTTTTAAAGTTGAAGGGGCACAGTCATCTGTGCCCTTGTAAGGTCAATCAGTCTTCCATTTTGTGAAAGTAAGTTTAAAGTCTTTTGTGAGTTAGAAAGGAAAAGATCCTGGTTGGATTTTCCAGGCTACTCCCTTAAGACAATTAACTGCCTCCAAATGGGCGGTTAAAAGATTAAGCATTTAAACCACTTATTTACCCCAAATCTTGTTTTGTGATTACTTAGCATAAGAATAACTTTAATAAAGTAGTTATCAGTTAAGCCAGTTAAACCTTAGCCCATAAGGATAGTTTTACACGATATTAAGTGGTTATCACTTAGTCCTATATCCATAGGCCTGTAAGTACCAGGCAGTAAAAGGCCTGGGGCCAGGTTTAAGTCATGTGTTCATTGATTTAAGTCATAAGATTAAGTCATGTGTTTGTTGATTAAGTTATGTGCCTATGTAAGCCTTGGTGGAAGAAATAAATTTGCTGAAATGCCTGAGCGAGCTTCAGCCCCTGAATGCTGGAGAGAGCTTCAGCCATCAATCATTCCATCTGCAGTGCTACCTCTGCATCATTGATAAGGGGGGCTGAGTGGCAGCTACAAAAGTGGTTCAATACTCTGTACCATTATTGCATCTTAATGTGCTTGAGTCTTTCTGCCTCTGCTCCGTGAGGCTGATGTGACATCAAGGAGCTTCACCTGGGAAGTGAGCATTATTCAGAGTAGAAAAGACTGTGCTTTTCCCCACACATCAGTTCATTTTGCCCTCTGACCCACTGAGTAGTAAAATCTTTTCGTCATGGTAGTCAACCTCTTTCCAAAGCTGTTCTGTCTCCTTTATTAGATAAACTGACTGGAAGGAGTGCTGTGGTGTCCACTTCTTCACGGCTGTACCTGAATCATTGGCTTTGAAAGCAGAGATGCTGGGTTCCAGTCTTAACTATCTCTTGCTCTGATTGCTAAAGTTCCCTGAAACTCGTTATTAGGAAATGTGTTAGAAATCTAGATTTCTCAGCTGTAGAAATCTATTCAATAGGAATTAAAAATCTCTTCCTGGTTGCTTTAATGATCAAATGACACTTTCCGGTGCCTGGTATGGACCTCGACACAGGGCCAGGAACTACAAATGTCCATGCTATTTGCCTTCTTTCCCTTCCCCCTGACGTTGCCAGAATCCCACAGCTCTTCCTCCTCTTGCCTTTCAGCTCAGGACGCGGGTGCAGCGCCCAGGCCTGCAGACCACCTGTTCAGTCCCGCGGGGTCAGCACCTTCCTTCCCCGGCTCCGCCTCCTGTTGGGAGTGGAAGGCTTTGGGCAGGAGCGGGAAACCGTGCGCAGAAGAGGGCGGGGCTCCTTTACAGCGCCCCGAGCAGCCATTGGTCACTGGCTGTTGCTAGGTCGAGTAGGGAGGGACTTTCCCTGGGGATTGGCAGAAAAAGCGACGACACAAATGAACGGCCAATCCACGGGGGCCAGTCAGTTAAGGTTTAAAAAAGCCAATCAGTGGAAGTCAGGGAGGTTTGAAGCACCCAATCAGGGTTTGCCAGCAGGTTTCCGGGGCAGAAAAGCTTAAAGGCCCAACGGCACGGAGCCCCAGTGGAACGGCTGGGGACCCCTCCTCTGCGTTGGAGGCTTTCCGGGCTTCTTCTAATAAACTCCCCTAGGCCCCTCTGTCTCTAACAAACCATCCTACTGCGCCTGCTTGCCTGTGCTCCGTGAATTCGTTCTTCGGTTCCCAAGACTAAGAACGTGGCCGGGAGACACTGGCATCGCCCGCAGCCTGGCGGGGCGGGTGGCCGTCCTCTGCCGCTCTTGTCTGCTGGGCACCGGGGACACCCAGGCCCAGGCTCTGCTTGCCGGGCTTTGTCCTCATCCTCCCCTCCCTCTGCCGGGGAACCAGCCACAGCCCCCCTCGCCAAAGGCGGGACAGGACACAAACGCCAAGTGCAGGAAAGGCAGCAGCCGCTGAAGGCCCTGTGGTCAGCAGCGTCGAGCTGGGAGGTGGTTTTGTTAAAACTTAGTGCCTTGGCCGCTCCCATCCAGTTTCTGTGCAAAATGACCTCCTGCTTCTAGGGTGAAAAACTAATAGGAGATGCTGTTATACCCCGAGCGGCAGCCTCCACCTGCGGGCTCGGGCACCTGTCCGAGCTTCCCTGTCCCCCGGCACTCGCCGCCTCCAGGGCCCTTCCTCTGCTCCCCGCCCCGGTCACCGCCCGGCTGGGGAAGCTCGTCTGAGCTGCTGTTGGTTTTGAAGCCTCTTGTGTCACCGTACCGGCGCACTGGCTGTGCTTTCGTCCTGGCTAAGGCGACCGGATTCACAGTGTGCCCGTCCAGAGCAGGAGGTGAATGTGCTGAAGATGGAGAGGAGGGGGGGGCGGGCGGGAGGAGGCGCAGCAGAAACGGAAGCCACAAAAACACGAAATGTACATGGAGGTCTACAGTTTCCTCTGGAAGTAAGAAAAATGTACTATTAATTTTTGCATAGTATCAAGTTTCTTGCCCAAATTTCAGAAAATTCCCAGGCTTCCCCTTTGGAACACTTGAACCTTCAAAGGCAGTGATTGCTATTTCTTTATCGTTTATTTTTACTTATTGTTCATACCAGTCATCTGAGCTTCTAGAGAAAAATTAAAGGAACCACACACTCCAGATTTGACCAGTCCAGCTCACCTTCTGTGTTAGAATATTTTTGGAACACACGCCCTTTTCTCAATGGGAAATCACCTGAGGATCCTCAAACTATCCAGTTTAGGATAAAAAACTTGAACAAAATTTAAAGTATAAAAATTGACATAGCCTCACTCTTCTAAATGTCTCCCTTTCTAATATTAGTTTATATCAAAGCCAAAAAATAAAAGAAAACACTATGAACGAAGTCTATAAAATCTGAGCTTCATGCATGCATCCCCATAACTTGTGGGGAGTAGAGGGCTCTTGCCTAATTTAACTGGAGTTTGTCCTTTCCACTGCTGTCAGCTGAGGAAAACAGTAAACTGAATTTTTCACCGTTCTCATCTTTTCCTTTCTCTGCTAATAAAAGTATTCATGACCCACTTATCAGGATGGACCGAGTTGTGTCTGGAGTGAGAATTAGATGAGCTGGGAATTCACTCAGCGCTATGAGGCCCGTTTGGAATACTGGTGATATACCCAGGTCAGCAACGCTCCTGGGCCTGAACAGAAAGGCAGCCAGCAGCAGGACGGCCTCCCCACCATCCTTACACACCTGCCGTCTCTCTCCTTCCCTTCTTGGGTTACAGTATAAACACAGAGATGAGACAAAGTGCGCACTTCCCACCCCTATCTTTACCGGCTGTCATGGAGGGAGAGGGCCCCAGAGCCTGGAAGCAGGACTTTGTGTACCAGCCGTAGAATCAAATCAACCTTTTGCAAATGAAATTCCTTGAATCCCCACCACGGATTTCGGAGAGTCAAATAAAGCCAGCCCGTCACGGTGATGGGGATGTTGTTATCAGTTTCGGTCTATTAGAATTGGTATCTATGTGTATTTTTTAATAGGTGGAAACTAATGCAAACTATTAAAAGTTAGTACTCATAAGTTTTTCAAGGCGAGGATACAGCATTGTGCGAAGGTCAGAATTAGACTGAGAAATTGGTGTCAAGAGGGGGCCCTTTATGTCTGACAGCCATGCTGGAAGTCAGCCGCTTTGGTTTTTGCTGTTTCTTTTCCAAGGGAAAGTCCAGGGGGAAAGAACTCATCAGTAGAGGTTTTCTTGAGAATCACAGAATTTATTGCTCTAGTCTGTATTAATAAAAGGGGAGAGGAATACCAAGACTGAAAAAACACCTGTTAATTGTAAAGCTAAAGTGAGATTGACTGTGCTTCTTTGTTTCTGTGTAGACTGAGCTTTCCCCCTTGGTGTACCCAGAGCAGCTCTCTCTCAGCCTCCAACAGTCGGAGGACAAATCAGGCGAGATGGGGGCAGCTCTGGCAAGTATGACAAAGGACATGAAAGTACTTTACAGGAAAATAGTCATAAGACAAATGCAATAAGCCTGCAAAGAAGTAATACTTCAAATAAGATAATTTAAAGGGTGAAACATGCATGGCTCAGGGATTTCCTTTTATTTTCTTCAAAGAAAGTACACTTTTTAAAATTCCCTTGACATTTGAATAAAATTCTCAAAGCTAAGAAGTACTTATTAACAGACCCAGGAAAATCGCATGAAGCAAGAATATTTTTGACTACTCAGAGGTATTTGATGGAAAGATTAAAAACATAAGTCTTTTTTCCAACCTATTGATTTTTTATGTAGTATGTTTTCATGTTACTTTTCAACACAGCTTTGCCCTTTTTTTAGGTAATTTACAGTGTTTAACACTTTAGGTTTATGTTTCAGTGTATTTTATTTTAAAGCTTAATTTATATGAGAGTTTTAGAGGATTTTAAAGTTTAAAACTTTAAAAGGTATTCTTACTAACAGTATTTATGAGAAGAATAATTTTCACAAAGAACAGTTAATCTCGGCCTTCTTCTGAGAGCTTGGGAGGAAAGCATGTCATTGTAATAGACCTGACAAATTTTTATCATTTCCAGCCACATTTAGGGTTTTGTACACCTGAGAGCCCTGGTAGCACTCATTCTTTCTAAACTGTTTTATTTCATTTTAAAATAATTTTTACTTGGAATCCAAGACACATTTCCTAAGGAAAGGTATCATGGGGAAGGACTTTTCCTCACCATACCACAAATCTCTCCCAGCTTTCAGCTCCCACCTTTCTGGGTGTCTTCTCTCTGCTGGGAGCTACACCATTATTAGGCTAATTCTGATTAGCCCAACGGTACCTTCAATGGCCTTCTCTTTAAGAAAGTGTAAACTTCCTCCAGTTTAAAGCAAAACCGAATGCAAGTTACCAAATTCTATTTTGTTATTTCATTTTAAAAGAAAAAACATGGTATTTCTTTTCTTTTAATGAGAACAAAAACTATCGGAAAAATAAGCACTTAAATGAAAACCAATTGCTGCTATTTTTTAAAAAAATAAAGTACACATTTATAACCAACAGAATTTTTAGAGATACTTGTGTTTGTAGAGCTTCATTTTTAACTTCATTCTGTTTTCTGAATTATTTTCAAAATGTTTGCGTTGCTGGGACAATGAAAAACACCCTCCAATTTTTCAAATAAACAACTGACCGAGTTAAGCTTCCTTTGGTTTTTACTGTAATCTCTTGTTCACAACTCAGATGCAGCAAACATACAAATTTATAATAACATTAATGAGCATAAAATTCCTGGAAAGTATTTTATTCTTTAATATCTAGAAGACTTTTAAGGAAAAATGAGTTTTATTTTACACAAATAGGAAACCAGCTTTTTTACCTTATTGGGGAAAGGAAAAGTTGTACTGGAAATGCCCAGAGACACCTGCAGAGCGGCACTGGACACCCCAAATTCTCCACCTGCTCCCAAGAGCACAGGCTGGAGGCGGGTCACTGCGGGTCATCCCAGCTGCCCCCAGCCCTCCCAGTGTTGAAAATACTTGCAGCAGCAAGTATTTGGGCATTTTCTAGATGCCCCCAGGATGTGCGCTCGGAGAAGGGACATGATATCCACTAGGGTACAAGCTCCAGGACTACGACATCCTCAGTGACCAGAACAGAGCCTGATTCTAGTGGAAACTTTGTAAAAACACGTCGGGTGAATGAAGGGTATCTAAGAACAATGCAGGGTTTCATTCAGGTTTTTTTGTTTGATTGTTTTTGTTTTTGTTTTAACCTTTGGACCATGTATGCCCATTAGAAAGCGGACACTCTCTGGCTCGGCACCTGTGGTTCAACGGGCTAAGGCGCCAGCCACGTACACCTGAGCTGGCGGGTTCGAATCCAGCCCAGGCCCGCCAAACAACAATGACGGCTGCAACCAAAAAATGGCCAGGTGTTGTGGCGGGCGCCTGTAGTCCCAGGTACTAGGAAGGCGGAGGCAAGAGACTCGCTCGAGCCCAGGAATTGGAGGTTGCTGTGAGCTGTGATGCCACAGCACTCTATCCAGGGTGACAGCTTGAGGCTCTGTCTCAACAAAAAAAAGAAAGCG
Source organism: Perodicticus potto (assembly GCA_963574655.1). NCBI lineage: Eukaryota > Metazoa > Chordata > Mammalia > Primates > Lorisidae > Perodicticus > Perodicticus potto. Next base: position 24,330 of record CAUYRH010128352.1, on the reverse strand, counting down.
GACACTCTCTCTGGGACAAGTTCATGATCTGGCTGGCATCTACTGCACTACTGGTACATAACTAATTTTAAGTCATACCCAAAGTTCTTAAGTTGCAGGCTAGCACGGTGGAAGTAGGCAGTGGAAAATAATGGTCAAAAGCACAGACCCAGACTGCTGGGTTTGGAATCACAGCTCCATCTCCAGAGCTGTGTGACTGGGGGCAGGTGACCTCACACCTCTCTGAAAGTGGAGACAGTAACGGTACCACCCTTACACGGTAGCTGCAAGAATTAAATAATTTAAAATGTAAAAAATGCTGAGAACAAACCAGCCACTTGGTGTTTGCTTTATCATTATTATTATTACTTTTAACACTTATCCTAGGTTTGAAGTTGTCTAAGAAATTCCAGCTTCTGTGTTTTTTGTTTACTCTCTGAAAAACACAACTTCCTGTTTCTAAGGAAGGGGGAGCTTTTGAAAGTTATAAAAAGACTCAAAGACTTCTTGGACATCAAATGGCTCTTACAAAACAACATTTTGATGAGTTAAGTGTAAAGGAATCAAAAACATACGGATTAAATTTCCTTTATAATACACATGGGTTTAAAATGAAGAGAAAAGTGCTTAGCAAAACACACTTTGGGTTTGCCAAACCCAAAACATTGAAAAGCAGTTCAAGACATTCTGCAGACCCAGAACAGAACCAGGTCCCCTCTCCATGGTTAATATTTTCATCATCTCGACCCCTGTACTCCAAATTACCCCCAGCTGGTCACTTTGTGGTCAGTTTTCTCGAGGGTAACCTTCCCACAGTTGTGAGGAAGCAGGCTGTCCCTCAGAAGTAGCTGACGCACGGTTACGGTTTAAAAGACAAACAGGTTATCAACCACATATGCTTTTTATTTCAATATTTTGTTGAAGATCTATAACTATGCATTCAAATGCAATAAGTGTTGCATATTCTGAAACTAAAATGCAGACAAATGTCTTATAGTAAGTTTATATTTTTCTGCTTGCTATATAACCACAAGTAGGCAACTTGTACATTGGAAAGTATAGTTTTTAATCAAATGATATTCTAAAAATTTTCTACATAAAGATATTTTTTTCTAATATGACATTTTTGAGAGTGTTCTCAAAAGCTTTGTATTAAAAATCACTGAGTCTGCACCTGTTTCCAGGATAGAAGACTTGTAACTACCTGGCCGGGACCCCCTCTCTTCTCACGTTAATCCTGTGTGGAGCTCTGCAGCCCTACTTCAAGACAACAAATAAGTCTCAAAGTTTAGGTTTCTTCTGAAGTAAATAATTTGCTAAACTAAATCCCCTTACCGGCTTTTATAGAGGAGGGGGGGAAAGCAGCCTGCAATAATGATACCCCAGAAAAGCAGACAGAAATCAAAGGCATGTTAATGTTAATGACATGGTCAAGGGTAGTGCCTGTGGCTCAGTGAGTAGGGCGCTGGCCCCATATACTGAGGGTGACCTGTTCAAATCCGGCCCCGGCCAAACTGCAACAAAAAAATAGCCAGGCGTTGTGGCAGGCACTTGTAGTTCCAGCTACTCTGGAGGCTGAGGCAAGGAATCGCCTAAGCCCAGGAGTTGGAGGTTGCTGTGAGCTGCGTGATGCCACGGCACTCTACCAAGGGCAACAAAGTGAGACTCTGTCTCTACAAAAAAAAAAAAAAAATTGGCATGGTCACATCTAAAGAAGCAATCTGTCAATGGTACCGACACATCTATGGGCAATATAGCCTATTATATTTTTGCTAAGCCTGGCTACCCTTGTGTATTTCCTGTAGATCCAATAGTGTAAGACATCAGTTAATGAGTCTCCCTGTAAATAAAATATTAGGATAAAATAGAAATAATTTAATGTTTTTGAATATGTCTTAAGTTGAGATTGCAAGATGACAAAAAATAAAACACATTTTTCTGTCTTGAAATGTATTATCTTTTTAAAATTATTTTTTTCTTAATGACTTAACTAAACATATGCTGACTTTAAAAGTATTTTCCCTATTGAAGAGCAGGGAAGAGTAATGTGGGTCTACTCCCTTAGAAACTCAGCTTCTCTTAACAAGTAGGAAGTTTGCTGCTAAGAGAACCAGCTGAAGAATTGAAGTGTTGATCTTTTATACACATCTATTTTCTCATTTTTAGGACTAATTAAATTTATGAATAGACACTTCATTAGTTTTGTAGAAATGTCACTGAAGAAATCAGAACAAGACCTGTTGTAATCCCCACCAATCCCCACTTTGCCCACTACTCGTTTGCCCCAGAATCTTCTTTCTAGCAAACCCAGGGTCAGAGTTTACAGGCACATTCTCATGGCTCAAAGAGACTGGGAGGCCCTTGATCAGTTATGGAAAGGTTTTCAGTTATAAAATAAAGATAATTACACTGAAAGTAAAACTTTATGATGGCCCATTCTACTTTATATAAATTTTGAATTTTTACTACCCAAAAGATAACCTATCTACCATATCTTCATTTTTTATCCTCGTTAAACATGTCAAAATTGACAAAAAATTTAGTTCATAAATAGGAGAACTGGTTGAAATTAGTAAAAAGATCACATTGGTTATTTTCAAGAAAATGCATTTGTATTAAATACAATTTCTAAAGTGACTCAAAATAATCTGCTATCCCTACCTAGCAGATATCTTTTGGGGACAATACTTCAGTGATGGGCTGGCCTATGCTGTCATTACTCACATGAGAGCTTGTCTGGAGTAATTTGAAGATTAGCAAAACTTTTTTAATAAGGTAAACATTTCTCATAAATGTTAACTATAACAGTAATCACTGAAGAAAGAGTTGTGTTACAAAGAAAAAATTAAGTCCAGCCACAAACCACCGAGAGCAGCAAATAAATAAAATCAAATTAATGAACCTTCATGATAATTAACATTGCTTTTACATCATACGAAGGGAACAGCCACATGTGCTCACAACTTGATATATTTCACATCTCATGAATTGGATGGGCTTTTAAAATCATTGTCTATAAAAACATCTGTGATCTATGCAGTGCCCATTCAGATATGCAAGTATTGTAGATTACATAGAGATATTTAAAAGTGTAAGCCCCGAATTAACCTCCTTTCTCTGAGGGAAGCTGATGAGGATTCTGGATTCCTCATTCATCAGACAGAAGACCCAGTAGGTGTTAGCCACCAAAGAATCAAAGAGAGATACAATGTCATAGTTTAGCCATAGATCATAATTTATTTAAGATTAAGACTTTAAAAAAAAAACCTGAAAGATTACAACGATCATCTCACCCAACTCTCATTTTACAGGTGAAAAAAATTAAGCCCTAGAACAGTCAAAAAGATTTGTTTAAATTAAGTGTCATTTGATGCGTATAGAAGTTGGAGAAGGATGATGTATGACTATGGTCTTTTGACATGTAGGGAGAATGTGTTGCATAATTAGTTTATGTGGCCACCATTTATCACTTTATTGCAGCATAATTGTTTTTTGCTTTGGCTCAAAATAGGTTTGCTTGTTGTTTCCTTAAGCAAACTTCTGTCTGAGCATGCAGTTTGGAAGAGTGATAATTAGATCAAGGTCCTGTGCTGTCTCTTCCTGGGATCCCTTGGTTTGATTACATGCCACGGGCTTATGTCTCTCTAGGCACCTCACAAACACATCCAGACTGAACTAGGGAAGAAAGTACAGCTACATCCTTTGCCTTGATGTCCTATTGACAGTCAATCTGTAGGCAAAACACCTACCTTAAGACAAGCAGGTAAACAACTCAGTAACCACTCAGAGAAAGTTCAGTCCTATTTTGTGCCTCTGATCTCTCCCACGTCAGCTTGCCTCGCAGCAGTAGTTAAGGTGGCGTCCACGCTCTGCTCATGTCCACACGAGGGTAACCATTTGGAAGAAGACTCAAGTCATAATGACTAGAAGACCCTGGAAACCCCAGTTTTATTCAGATAGTCATCACTCAGGGAGGGCAGCTGAAAGATGAATCTTTATACTAATCGTGATTGCCCATTCCTCTTGCTAATGAATAGTCTGGCCATGGCCACACGTAGCCCAGTATCTGAACGGGGTTTCTGTAGCTGAGACAGTCAATCTTTCCTTTCCATTCAATATACCTGTTTCTGGGAAGCAGCTGTCCACTGTCCTTCCCAAGCCCCTTCTCCATACATAGGATCCTGTGGTTAGTTCTATTCAGCAGACTGTGATCAGAAGGACAAGGCAGCCATGTAACGTTCTCCGTCCCCTGCCCCTGAGGTCCCAGGTGCAAAGGAGGCCTGATCAGGGCATCGTGCAGTTTGAGGGAAGTCGTCCAGAAATACCCACCCGGGACTGCATGAGTGAGTAACCGTGTGGTGTGAAGCCACTTCTCTAACTCAGCATCTTTTCTCTAACTCAGCATCTGTTTCTGTTCTTTTTTAGAAAGGTTTATTTTATTTTTAATTGACAAATAATTGTACATATATATATTTATGAGTACAGTGCAATATTTCAGTCCATTCTGGATCCATCACCTTTAATATTTACTTTTTATCATGGTTAAAACATTTAAAATCCCCATTTAGCGACTTTGAGGATAGAGTGCATTACCAGGAACAATGGCAACCTTCTGACCTTCCGGTGCAGGGGAACGTCAGAACTGACGCCTCCCACCTGCCTGTAGCTGTCACCCCAGGACCAACACTTTCCTCTCCCCACCAGCCTCTGCTGACCACCCCTGTGCGTTTGACAGTTTTAGAATCCGAGGACAAGTGAAATCGATGGTATTCATCTTTCCATGACTGGCTTCTTTCGTTTAACATCATGCCCTCTAGCCTCCTCCCTGTCATCTCAAATGACAGAATTTCATGTTTTCTAAAACTAAACAGTATTAACATTCATTGTGTCCATTCGCACATTTTTGAAATCCATTCAAAAATGATTTCAAATAGTTTGAGGGAAGTCGTCCAGAAACACCTAGGCTGTTTCCCTAGCTTGGCTACTGTGAAAAATGTGAAGTAAACATGGGGTGCATGACGATTTCAATTCTCAGACAACTGGCTAATATTTTAAAAGTTCAATGTTTTCGAACTACGCAATAACAAGAGAACGACCCTGTTAAAAACAGGCACAGTCCATGAAGAGGTGCTTCTCAAAAGAAGACATGAGCGCTGGACCACAGTAAACTGCGGGATCTTATGATATTTCTATTTTCAGCTTTTACAAGAAACTCCAATACTGTTTTTCAGAATGGCAGCATGAATTTATTTATTTATTTATTTTTAGAGACAGAGTCTTACTTTGTCACTCTCGGTAGAGGGCCGCGGCGTCACACAGCTCACAACAACCTCCAGCTCTTGGACTTAGGCGATTCTCTTGCCTCAGCCTCCCAAGCAGCTGGGACTACAGGCGCCCGCCACAACACCCGGCTATTTTTTGTTTTGCAGTTCGGCCAAGGCCGGGTTTGAACCCGCCACCTTCAGTATATGAGCCACAGGCGCCACCCTACTGGAAGACTTTTATTATTGCTTTGATCTCACTGCTCATTATTGGTCTGTGCAGAAGTTCTCTTTCTTCCTGATTAAGTCACGGGAGGTTGTTTGTTTCCAGGAATTTGCCCATTTCTTCTATGTTTCTGAGTTTATGTGCTTAGACATTTTCCTATTATTCATGTCTGATATTTTGTGTTTCTGTGGTATCTGCTGTAACATCCCTTTCTTATTTCTGATTGAGCTTATTTGGGCCCTTTCTCTTCTATTCCTGAGTAATACGGCAAGAGTTCTCTCCGTTTTATCTTTTCAAAGAGCCGACTTTTTTCTTTCATTCTTTGTACATTTGTTTGTTTCCATTCATTCAGTTTGCTCTGGCCCATGTTCTTCCTTTTCTTCTGCTGGCCTTGGGTTTGTTTTGCTCTCCTTTTTCTAATTCCTTGAGATGTGACAATAGTTTGTCAATAGTTTGACAATAGTTTGATCTTTATGTCTTTTTGACACAGGCATTCAAGGCTATGAATTTTCCTCTTAGGGACAGTTTTGCTGAATGCTGGAGATGTTGATAGCTTGTATCCCCTTTGACAAATCTTTTGATTTCTGTCTTAACTTAATTATTGAACCTAGAAATGTTCAGCAACAGGTTAATTTCCGTGACTTTGTGTAGACTTGACTGTTTCTCTTGCAATTTATTTCTAGTTTTATCCCAGGGTGGTCTGAGAGACTTAGAGATATTTAGTCCATGCCCAAGGTTCCCCTACTCTAGTAGGACAGCTGGAGTGTGACCCCTGGAGCATGTTCCATCTCCAAAACAGATGTTCAACAGAGGCTGTCTGATAGAGGTTTTTTAAAAAGAAATATATTTTATCTTTCTATTTCCTGTTCATTGTATCATTTTAGACATTAAAAAATCAGATAATTATGTTTGAGTTGAATACATTATATCAAATTAATGTTAATATATTACATCACATTAGTAATTACATCAGATCACATTACATCACATCACATTATATTACATCACATTATATTACATCACATTACTCAGACATAAGACATAACATATCAAATCAACATTTGCAGTTTTTTGGGGTTTTTTTTGGTCCGGGGCTGGGTTTGAACCCACCACCTCTGGCATATGGGGCCAGTGCCCTACTCCTTTGAGCCACAGGCACTGCCCTCAAATCAACATTTGGTAATTTTTAAGAAGCATCATAATCCCATGTGCAGTGAGTGCTGGAGCCTGTTAATTTATTTTTTTAAGAAAGGAAAAGAAGGCCCATCCCCAGGTTTACAAACCACAGAGCAGTCCTGTACAGGTTCTAAGCCTGCTTCCTCACCCATCTCCTAATTAATTCCCAGTGATTCTCCTAATTAATACCAAACATGCAAAATGAAATGGACCCAAAGGGAACTCAGAAGAATCAATGATCATATTGATCATTTTAGACATTTTAAAACTGCTTAAAATATTAAAAATAAAATTTTCTATTTGGGGTACCTTGAGTACATTGTTTTAGTGTTGATATGAATCTTTAACACAGGTTGTTTTTGTAGTTTTAATTGGCTATTAAGACATATATAGAAAGTCAATCTTACATGTAAAAAATAATGTAATTATCTTTCACAAATTAATAAACATGAAACTTGAAAGGGGCTCGGGGCTGTACCCAGAGACAGGACCAGAAGAGGTGTAGGCCAAGTTTAATGGAAGGACTCAGACCCACCTGGGCAAAGATAGGGGCTGCCCTGAGAGTAGTTAGGGGCTTTTTTTTGTACTGGGCACAGGGGAGGGAGATTCCATGGGTTTCTGGGAGGTTTTTGTGGGCTAAGGTCTATCTGGCAGAACTCCTGGGCAGGGCAGGGTAGGCCTTTTGTTCTGGAAAGGCAAGAGGGGAAAGGGCTTAGGCCCCTAATAAAACTTCTGTGTGGGAGCATCATAAAAAGTTCTTTTCAAAACAGCATTTATTTCGTTTGAAACTTAGGTATTGTTAGGTTAACTTGGAATTATGAGTTGACATTGCAATGTCTGAATGCTAGTACAATATACGATTTTAATACAGTTGCGCGTGGAACACTACATTCCAGAACCTGTCTACTTTTAAGGACACTTTTACATATTGTGTATGTAAGTTATGCAATTAAACTTTGGAACCCACATGAATTCCAAATGGTCAGCATTTCATACTGAGTTTTGTGTGAGGTGGTTGGGTTACAGTATATATTTGCTATCACAAATACTATTACTAACCTCATAAGTGTTTTTTGTTGTTATTCTTTGTGCTGCATTACACCCAGTAATGTTCTATGTAAATTTTGTTATTGTTGTGATTTCCAAATTCTGGATCAGTTTAAAAATTAGCTGACACAATAATATCAATATACCACTCACTGATTCTCTTTTCCTCCCTTCTCATCCCTTCCTTTATCCGGGGAACAAATAATTATTGTCTGCTATGATATACCAAAGCCTGTATTAGACTAACACAGCATGCTATTTTCATGTCCTTTCTATATCTACAGAGGTATATAAACAAATACAGAGGTGGACATTATAAGCTGTAATATTTGCAAAATAGAAATAAGCCCTGGATGCTTTGTTGGGGTAAAGCAGCAGCTCTGGGCTCAGCCTGGTAGGGAAGGTGGAGCATGACACACTTCTTTGAACATCAGCACCACCTATCCTATGGGGAACAGTTCCAAAGCCAGTAGATAAAATCAAATCTTTCCCCATAGGGTTGCCGACAACCAGACCCTTTTCCTGCCACAGTCTCTCCTATTTAAAGCACCACTTTAAAAATGCTGCCCTTAAAAGACTGAGATCAGGAAGCCGACAGTTCGCAAAGCAGTTTGCTGGCACCAGGGCTCAAAGGAACAGGCCTAAAGCAGAGGCTCCGCTGTACCCAAGGCAGCGAGTGGGGCTCCCTCTGCCCCTGAGCTTCCATAATACAGGCCTTCTTCGATTACAGGACACTTTGAAGCTCTCACCTTCTCCCATTACTTGTCTTCTACGTAAAATGCCCACAGATGTGAGACTGTTAGAACGTGTTAGGACCGCAGTTGATAATTTATAAACCAATACTTCCTATGGGTGGAGGCTGGTGGGATGCAGCGGGGTTGGGAGGGGCATGTCGCTGCAGGAGCTCCCCCTGCCGACCATGGGGGGCGTTGCGGAACTGGGGGTGGACGGGCCTGGAAATGATATTCCACACTCGCTGTGTAAAAACAAGCACCCTCTGAGTGGTGGGGTATGACGCAAGAGGACTAAGATGCCACGTTCAATTGGCAAAGCAATTATCCTTTTTAAAAAATTTTTAAAACTAATGCGTTCAATAATTTAACCTCTTCTAGAATAACACAAAGAGAACTTGTGGTTTGGCTGAATTCAAGCATCTGGAAGGTGTTTTGTTTCTGGTTTTGTATGTTTTGTTTCTTCTCTAAAAGTAGTCAAATCAGAATGATAGAAAGGGAGCTCTAAATAGACCGAGATCTTGCAAGGGGCTCAGTATTGTGAATTGCCATTGTCATGGACACACCCATAGCACGGCACAATCACAGTGCAAACTTAAATAGGACGGAAGCCTTAGTGCATGTGACAAGTTGACACTAAAGCTCATCTACCAATAATAGACAAGATACTTTCGATTTGATGCAGCAAACATCAACTAAATATCACGGCACTGAAGTGAGTGCGCCAGAAACAGATCCACGTGTTCTGGGGAATTTAGAATTTGATAAAGATAGCTTGAAAATTAATTGGAAGAGGATTACATAATAAATGTTGACTCAATAAGACATGATGCTATTTTAAGACATATACATGAATGTATACGTGTACATATACAAGAATAAAGTATAGCTGCCTTAACTATCTAAACAAAAGAAATCTTACAATCCACAGAATACTATGTAGGATGGTATTTTTATAATATTAGGTAAAGGTAGGCTTTCCCCAACCAGATATGAAGTGAGCCGTAATTCTAAGCTCAAACGATATGTACATTATCGTGAGATTTTATTTCATGTACGCATAGTTACCTTCCTGTTCCATGCTGGTCTCTCTACCCTTACTCTTAACACATATTTTGTTATTGTTACTGGTGGGGAACCTTTTGTCCTTTCTTCCTTTTTTTTTTTTTTTTTAGCTAGGAAAAATGAATTATGTGGAAATGAAGTTGCTTGGCTAACACATGTGGAGCTATTGACATTGTTTCAAGAGTTCAGAAACATTAATTGTCCCTTCAAATACTTAAACTTCCTCAAATTAGACTCACTATGCTAGCTGAAGCATCTAGGTGTCTGGGACTTGTTTTATATACTCTGCATCCCCCCCCTCAATTATTAGCGAAGTCCTGAAAATCACCCCAACAACAACACAGGAAGAAGGAGCAGGGACTAGAGTGCTTGGTTTCCAGAGAGAACAGGTGGGAGGTGAAGAGCTTCCGCTGCGGGAAATCTCCCCGAGCAGCTAATGTGAGCGGGCACACTGATGGCCACGCGGTCTGTGGAAGAAGGCCACTTAAAATCCCCACCACTGGAGCAAGCGAGGAATCTGTTGAAGAAGCCGCTACTTGCAATTTAATGTTCCAGTAATTGCTCTGTAAAAAGACCCTTGAGCCAGTTTGTGAAGGAAACGGTCTAGACAGCCACTCTCCAAGAATGTGCCATTGTGCATGTGGCGGGCGGAGCGTGCACTGTGCTCCTGGTTTGTAGAGACAGTGCACGCCAGCGGGCCGGGGGCCAGGGGTGGGTGGCTACATAAGTGCTTGGGAGGGAGTGGTGTCCTGGCAGCTGCGTCAGCACACCAGCTGACCAACAAATGCAGAAGTTTTGAATAAAGTTAGACAAGAAGATAAATTGGACATGCTTTTTCCAATATGTGAAGGGTGGGCATTCACCAAATTTCAAAATTTTCCAGGACTTTCAAATTTCCAGGCAATTCTGAGTAACTATCAATGTTTCCCCATGAGTCACGTGAGGGAGACTTGTCTACCCCGATTATATCACATGTATAGGAATACACACTGCTGTATTTTCCAGACGGCCCACACGACTTGATTGCCCTTCATAGCTGTCACTGCTTTCTACTTATCGTCAGACAGGAGGGTAGACAGTGGGGAGTGGAAAAAGTCTAGAAGCTTCTGCTAGATTTGGAATATGTTAGAGAAAAGAGCCTCCCATTGGAAAAAAAAAAAAAAGTTTTTCTTTGACACACTACAAAAGAACCTTGAATCCCACCTTTTTCATAAAGAATTTCATTGCTTCACAAAATAGTTGGCAATTTCTCCCACACCCAAAGTTGTTCAAATTTATTTCCTAAGATTATCTTAACACTTGAGGGAATATATTGTTTGCTCAGAAGTAATATGAATGCTTTTCTGTTTAAAGTGTTTAATTTTATAATGTCCCTTATATTTTTCATATTGTAGCCTAGATTTTCAAGAAAAAAATCATGAAAATGTTTATATAAAAAAGTCTCACCACAATTTTTCTATTTCCAGCTTTCAGGGCACAACGCTGCCATCACAGCTTTATTAATGCAAAGTTCTTTTCTCCATCAGCACAAAGAAAGGATTAAATAAAAGATGATAACTCAGGACAACTTGCCTTTTGCTGGGACTGAGAGAGGAGGGAACCAGGCAGAAGTCGTTTCCGCTGCCCCTTCTTCCCTTCATTTTTACGTATTCCTCTCCCAACACTCTTATAGTGAATGTTGCTATTATTCATCAATACCAGCTTCTCCTTCATTTCCAAGAACACAGACCATTACACTGCTCACACTCTCTGCCTCCTTAAAGTTAGGTATGACCATATGGCCCACTCTGGCCAATATAATATGACCGGAAGTAGCGAAAGGGTGGGGAGGAACAGCCACACAGCCACGCTGCTTCTGACTCAGACCTGTGCTGCTCCAGCTCTAGCCCCGTGCTCACGAGGACTTCAGGCATTTTCACTATACCTAAAGCTATGTATGGATGAAGTTTATACACTGTACTGGTCACGGTTCAATCAGAGAGGCAGAACCACTAGAAATTACACAAATGGTGTACGAACGTATAGATAGAAAGACAGAAGCAGGGAAGATGGAGGTGGAGATATTTGTTCCAGGAACCGGCCTAAGAAACAGTGGCAGTTCCGTGAGCGAGCCGTGAAAGGCTGTGGTCTCTGCGCCCGATGCTGAGTCCTGACGTCCATGGGACGGCAGCTAGGAAGGGAAGATGAGTACGCAGTGGGGAGAACGAGAACAAGCTGGAGCCCAAAGCACCAGCTGTAACTCACAAAGCTGACTACAGCCCCCGTCAATTCTTGCTCCTTCTGACCTTAGTATCAAGGACTTTGTCATGGGGAGAACAGTCACTCAAAGATGCCCAGCCTCCTAATCCCTGAAGCCAGTGAGTGTGTTTCTTAAATAGCAAAGGGGAATTAGAGCTGGAGATGAAATTGAGCTTGCTCCTCAGCCAGCCTTAAGACAGGGACCTCACCCTGGGCTACATGGGGAGCCCCCGTGTAACTACCAGGCTAGTGAAAGTATGTGGGGTGGGTAGAAAGGAGAGTGTGTGTCAGAGCAATGACACGTGAGAAAATGTGACCAGCTGTTGCTGGATTTGAAGGCAGTTGAAGGGAACCCTGAGCCAGAGAACATGGCAGCCTCCAGCAGGTGGGAAAGGCAAGAAACGGATTCACTTCTGACAGTGGGTGTCAAGACACCTTGATTTTATCTCTGAAATGCACAGCAAATGTTCTTAGCATCAGGACTGTCAGGTAATGACTTGTTTTAAGTTTGTGGTAATGTGTTACAGCAGCAATAGAAAACTAACACAAAGGTCCTTCTGGAGAAGCCAAAGGATGGTCCTGGGGAAGGTGGCGTAGCTGGAGGCCCAGCTGCTCCTTCCTGCCCGCAGGCGAGTCAGCTGGCGAGCAGTCCTGGTGTGAGCTAAGGAGGAGTGACGGCCCCCCTTCCACCGTCCAGGTCTCGGAACCTCTGTATGGCCCACATCATGCAAAAAAGATTCTGGGAAAAGATTCTAGTTCAGCCCAACCAAATCGACACATCGCAATCCATTACCTGGGCCATTGACTTAGTCTTTGAATTTCTTTCCTTTCTTCTTCTCAGGGGAATTGATATCAAACTGATTGGCTTTGAAATGTAATTCAATATTAAATTTTTCATGCATGCTGGATATTTCCTTTAGAACAAATGTACAAAATAGCAAAAAAATCCCATCACTCTAGAGTACTATGCATAGATATTAATATGTGTGTTACATACAAAGTTTTGTATGTAACTTCAATGACGCAGAAAGGTGAACTTTGCCCAGACTAACAGTAAGTTCCTAGTTGAGTTGTCCTGAATGGGTTTTTTATGCAGTTTCATAAAAAGCATTTCATGAAAATGCATGGTTCCTGCGAATTGTCACGATAATTTAAAAAAATGTACTCAGAGACGCAATACGCCTGTATTATAAAGTGGGAAAATAAGGGAAGTTGTAACACAGAGAAGCAATATTTAGATTCCATCGTCCTCTTCACCCTGTCTGACCTAGGTAGGCTTGAAAGGAAAATTGCCTTATTTCTCTGAAATGTAATGGCCTCATCTGTAAAATGGGAATGATCTTCTCAACTACCTTCAATTCCATGAAATTTATAACTAAATTATCAATGATTTTTTTGAAGTCAAAAAGAATTGTCACTATGAGGTGGTGGTTCTGAATGGGTTTTTTAACCCTTTGATATAATCAATTTCTCTCCATGAAGAAAACAGCCACCAAGAATGACCAGATAGTAGCCAAGAAAACCTATTTTTTAAGAACTTAGCTGAGAAGTATAGTATAATCTTTGAACATCCTAAAGTTGTAGTACTTTTATTTGGGGGGAGCTCATAACCCTCTAAAATGCATGGAAAGGAAGCTGACCTCCCCTTGAAGAGCGCATTATGCTGAAAAGTGAGTGAGCAGGGATTAAGGAGCCACACGTGTGCAATGGGTCAGGAGGGTGAGCCCTGTGCACCCTCGTATGTCGCAGAGAGCACAGGCACCTCTGCCAGGTAGGGGCCTGTGGGTCCACATTCTGAAAAAGCACTCTGACTGTACAATGTATTAAGAACTTAACGAATTTGCCATATGTGTTATCTGCAAGAAAGGAAAAAAAACTGCTGTGGAAACATTTTTTTTAAGTTTAACCACATGAAAAGAGGAAGGCACAAAAGGACAAGAGGATAATGATTTTCCCCCAAAACTCCCGGCCTGGACGTAAGCACCCCAAAAGCCCCCTTACCAGATGGCGAGCTGCTGAGGGAAAGCAGCCAACTTGATTTCAAATGTGAGAGTGATTTTTCATTTAAACGAAAGATAGAAACTGTCCCAACTTCATTATCTCTAAGAGGGGAGCTCAAGTGCTCAGCATGTGTGTCTGGTTTGAGTAAAAGTTTGTCCTTTTTGAATAGAAATCATATGTAATCCCAGGCAGTGGCCTGAACCATTTGCTAATACTAATTGTTGTCGGTTGAAAGCAGAGTAGGAGATTGTTAACGTCTTCCCTGGCAGAAACCCGATCTGTGTAAATGCACTTCACAGGAACTGTGATGAGGTCTGCAGCTGGCAGGGAGCGTGACAGCATGGCCCTGCATCTCCGTCTTCCCTCTGGCCAGGGACTGGACCCACAGGAACTGCCCCGGGGTCAGCTGGCAGCCCTAAACCAGCTCTGCTTCTTTTCCTTCCCACCCCCATCCCTGTCTGCGATTTGACAACAAAAACCAAAGCGGGTGTAGGTACCATTTCTAAGAACATATACTATTTTTCAAAAAATGATTATTTGATGATGTGGCAATTCTGAACTATGATTAATATAAGTACATTGAAGATGTAATATTGGCAAGTTAAAAAACCACCAAATGAGGCCAGATGCATGAGCCGAACTGATGCTTTAATTTAAAACACCACCAAGTTGAAAGGTCTGTTACAATACAAGCCAAATCATCCACACACAGGTTATATTTACCTATTATCCTCAGTGCTTAGAAATCATTGCCCTTTACAATTATTGTGAGTTGATCTATGCATGATCTAGATAGGTGGGTTTTATTAAAAAACATTAAATTACAAAGTGAACTTTTGATCTTATGCTCATCACGTCAATGTTTGAGAACCCAGTTATCTCTGGTGAAGTTTTACAATATTTTATTGTATGTTTTAAATTGTGGTGGGACAGGTAAATTGTTGTCAAATTGCTGTGAGATTGGGTGCTGATTTAGCTTTTGTTGGCTAATAAAAAGAAACCACCCCACCACCACCGCACCCCCTGCAGAAACTGTGAATGACCCTAACACTTCAGTTGTATTGGGTGTGACCCAGGCTTCTCCCACATAATGGGAAAAGGTATGTGAGCAAAGCGCGTTTGGGAGAATCGACACAAAATATCAAGGAGATATTTCGCACATACTTTAGAGAGTAAAGAGCAACACCTGTCCCCACTTCTCGTACATTTATTAAGCCTTTGTTTTACGACTATAAAAGTCTGCAGATGGTTCCTTCACATTTGTTAGAATGAATCCTCCTAGTTCTCTGGCTTTTCAACCAAAGTTTTAATGTCACCTTTTACAGACAAGAAAATTAATGCCAAGATATCCTGAGAATCACCTGGGATTTAACACGCTTGCCCCTTTGGGACAGCACACTCCCAATAAAGAGAAAAGATCACAATTACAGATCCTCGTCTGGGGAAAGTCTAGAGTAGCCCATCCTACTGGAAGAAATGTAAAAGAAAGAAAGAAGAATCACTGTGGCTTGTGAGTCATTTGCTGACAGTCAAGGACACCTTAGTATCTCTGCAATATTACAATTACCATCTTGTGAGAATGTTGCCGCTGGCTTACAGAGCAAATCCCTGACCTGGAGCCCTTTAGTGCTAAATATTTAAGATAAAAGTTACGCTGTCTTTTCAAGTTAGTGTGTGGTGGTTTTTTATTTACTACATATTTAAAATAAATTATAGTGTATAAATTTTATCCATAAAATCATTGTTTTTTTAATTATGAAAAGGTCCTTAATTTGCCTTTACAAAAAAAAGTCCTTAATAGTGGCAAAAATAATGGTCTGTTACACACAGCAGGGGAACCAGCTCTCCTGGCTTCTCATTCTCATCTGATATCAAAACTTTTCCCTACTGAGTCCTACGTTTATGGCCCAATTTTGCCACCCACAGAATATGACTCTGTCAAATCTATATCATGATCTTCCCCCTCAGCCTTCCCCTGACACACATCTGCCCCGAGTTCCACACTCTGTCTAAACCTGCTATTGCAGGACCAGGTCCAGACCGAGTTGCCCTCACCCTGCCCCCTCCTGCAGCCCCCCCCATCCCGGGGCTCAGCCCCTTCCGAGAATTGGGGGGGCCTTGGAAGGAGACCTGTGCCTCAGCCCCAAGACAGGACACAGTGTTGGGCACAGAGAATTAAATGAATTGTGGAACTTGCTGTTTCCACATAATAGGTGATCCTGGCAGATCAGAGCTCCCCAACTGGGCTGTGACCTGGCATCATTTGGGAAGCTCCAAGTGTTGGTGCCCTGGCAGTGGGGAGCCTCCAGCCCCAGGGCCAAGTATGGCCTTCTGGGTCCTTAGGTGCAGCCTTTTGACTGAATCCAAAGTTCATAGAACTATAAGGATTTGTTCTGTGAAGTTTGGACTCAGTTGAGAGACCACACATGAAGATCTGGAGGGCCACATGTGGCCTGGAGGCTGCCGGTCACCACCCTGGCCACAGTAGAGGACCATGCTAAAGGCCAGCTGCTTCTCATGTTCAGAAATCCCTCACACAGTCCCTGTATAAAGGATGACTGTGGTGTCTCGGGTGACCCTGTACAAACAGTCTCCCTCCCTCTGTGGCCCCACCCTGCTGCTGTGGAGTGAGTGAAGGGACGGCTCTTTGAGTGTTAAATACTCCAGTTAAGGTTCCACGGAATGCCCCCAGCTCTCAAAGGGCCACAATTATATTGTGCTTTAAGTAGGTCTTGAGCAACATTTCCTCTAGAAAAAAAAAAGTCATTTTACAAGCCTCGGGGATCCAGGGAACGTAATTTGCAACTGTGATATTCAGAGGCCTTCCACACCAGCGATTCGAAAACTGTTTGTATGCCCTAGAAACAGCACACACGCTCGTATCAGAATTCTAAACAGATTGTGCTAATATAATTCAATAGCATAAGACCACACAGAGATGTTTTGGGAAGACCTTTATACAAATAAATTGGCACAACTCTTGAATCAATAGATGACATTTCTCTGATGTTCCTGGGCTCATGCACCAGATAGAAAGCAGCTCCAGCCAGAGTCAGCCCAGCCCCTGGCCCGGCTTACACAGCTCTAGAGCTGTCTCCTTCCTGAGCTCCACCAATTCCCAACTGCCCACGTCACCTGTGGCAGGCTGCTGGCCCTTCACTCTCAGCTTCCCTTCCTCGGAGATGCCCGCAAGTTGCCAGCGTGTTGCCAACACACCCCCAGGGCTGCGAGTATCCCGCTGTGCTGTGTTCAGAGTTTCTACTTCTAGAGGTGACCAGTCTCCAACCTGCTGACGTGGTTAGACTCCAAAAGCCACACTCTTTCTAGGACTTTTCTGAGGTCAGTCAGGGGAGGTTGGGATGATGGTAACTGTTCTAATCAACCACAACTATGGTTGTGACTTGACCGTGCAGAGCTTGAGTCAGGTGTTAAATAATCACAAACAGAAAAGAATGACACAAAATGTGACTAATTATGTCTTCAGACAGCGACAGTGTATTAAAATAGCTGAAGTTAAATTTGACATTGCTTTAAATGTTTTCTTGGTGGAGGAACTTTTAAAAAAATCATTATTTTTATGTTGCAATCTCCTTTGACAATTGTTTAGTATTGATCTGTTTCCTCTCCTTCATTTTTCCTGAACAAGAACTAGGGAAGGTGTCAAAGTTTACCTTAGAACACCCAGGCCATCCACATTCTGAGTTCTCCGGTATTGGTTCAGCTTGACTTGTTCATCTCAAATTCTGGTCAGTCAGGTTTGTTTCTTTTACTTATAATCACGCATTTGCAAAGAACTTGTAGCAGCAAGCAGGTGCAGGTGCCGCTGCCCACACAGGCCCTGAGCACACCCACAAGCCGACCCCAGAGCCCGACCCCAGAGCCCACCCCAGAGCTGACCCCAGAGCCCATCACCGAGCCCACCCCCAAGTGGGCACAGGGGCCCCTGAAGTGATGACTCACCCACTCCCAAGCCCACCCCCAGCGCACTCCAGAGCCAACCCCAGAGCTGACCCCAGAGCCCACCCCCAAGCCCACCCCAAGCCCATTCTAGAGCCAACCCCAGAACTGACCCCAGAGCCCACCCCGTGCCCACTCCGGAGCCCACCCCAGAGCCCTGGCTGCGTTTCAGTCCTTCGGGCAGGGTGCGGTCACGGGACACCACCACTGACCGTGAGCTGAGGTCTGAGCCGCAGACGGAAGGAGGCTGTGCCCAAGGCCCCTGGAGGAAAAAGCTCCAGCCGGCCCCTCTGGCCTTCCCCTGCCCCCCACAACGCACTTCCGCAGAAGGCAGACCAAGGGCAGAGGAAACACTCCCTCCCAGCGCCCCCCACCACCAAGAGACGGCCGCACCCTCCAGGACCTGGACTTGCCGGGGACCCGCCCCACCCCCAGGTTGTCCTCAGCTCCTGGGCCCTCACCCAGCTGCATCAGCAGGTTGTCACTTCAGGGGCCCCTGTGCCCACTTTCCATTAGTGGGGGGGATGGGCAGGAGGAGACAGGACACATCCCAGCACCCTGCTCTGTGCCCCTTTATTCGTCCGCTGGCCTTGAACGTCCATCCCTGAACCCCAGGAGGTAGGGGGGCTGTCCCCATCCATGTCAAGGATTCCAAGCACAGGTGCCCCAGGTCCTGCTCTTCTGACCAGAAGCCAGCAACGGCTCAAGCGCCATGGAGTCCTCCTGCACGGCCAGGTCTGACAGTTAAGTTCGTGGACCTGCCCCTGTGGCTGCCATTGGCAGCACGGTGCAGACAGCCCGTGAGGTTTCCTAACTCTGTTATATCTGCGACTCACAGCTGTGTTCCTGTCGGCCTGTGCCCGTGTCTTGCTGAGCAGAGTTCATTATCGTTGCATGTTTTCACTACTGTTGTGAAAATGTCAAAGCTTGAATTAGAGCAATGAACAAACATTCATAAATTTCTTGTTAAATTTGGCAAGAATGGAAGTAAAATCAGGGACATGTGAGCCCAAATCTATGGGGATAATGCTATGAAGAAAATGGCAGCGTACAAATGGATTAAACATTTTTCTGAATGTTTAATGGGAGGTCAGGGTGACCAGTAACAGGAGAACTGACAAAAACATTGCAAAAATGTGTCAAATTGTGTGTCAAAACCATCAGAAGCATAGCAGACCAAGTAAACATTGACAGAAAAACAGTTAGAAAAATCTTAACTGAAAACTTGGCCAACAACTCATGGCTCTTGTTTCACCACAATGCACCAGCTCACACCACACTCTCTGTGAGGGAGGTTTTAGCCAGGAAACAAATAACTGCATTGGAACACCTTCCCTACTCACCTGATCTAGCCCCCAGTGACTTTTTCTTTACCTAAAGATAAAGGAAATATTGAAAAGAAGGTATTTTGATGACATTCAGGACTTCAAGGGTAATATGACTGCAGCTCTGATGTCCATTCCAGAAAAAAAGTTCCAAAATCACTCTGATGGTTGGACTAGGTGCTGGAGTCAGTGCATAGAATAGCGATATTCGGCAATGAGGTGGGTAGCACTTTTTCTAGGATGAGTTCATGACTTAATTGTCAGCTGTTTGTTTACCCATTCTACTTCCCTGCTGCCATCTCAGCATCTCCCTTGGAGTGAGTCTTCTGGAAAGGGCAATGTGGGAGCCTCTCTGTGGAAGCCAAGTCTTTTCACTGAGACCAGAGTGGGTGGAGGACGTGTAACTGGCCGTGGCATTTGAAACTTAAAACGTATTTTTTCCATGGAAAAAGTATTGTTATGCAGAGCTGCTTCCAGTTTTCAAAATGCATGCAAAAGCACTTTGCAAACCATTAAGAAGTATATCATGTGCCTATAAGGAATGACTATTCTGCAGTACATTAGCACTATAATTCCAACACTTTGTGGATTAAATAACCTTTTGTGAAGTAGTTGGAGAATTTAACCACTGAGTGTTACATTGTCTCAAAGGAAAAATGCAAATGCATTCCAATCACCAAACAACTGCCTTACAACAGACTTCTGGAACTCAATCCATTCATAAACTAGGAACTGCCTGGATTAACATGAAGAGTACACATCATCACCATGATCATCGACTATTATTTATTAAGGGGAGTGCATGGAGTAAGGGCTTAGGGTACAGGTAAAAACAGAGAAGTGTTAATCTAATTTTTGAATAGCTGTAATTCCACATCCCCGGTTGTGAGTGAACGAAAGCTGTTCCCAAATAACCTCTCGTCTTGCTCTGTGCTTCCTTCCCCCATGTTCATGTATCTTTTACTCCATCTCTCTCTTTTTTTATTTTTCTGTCACCATTCCATTTTTTGCCTACCTTCCACATTTGTTCAATATTTGTTCCTTGCACTAAACACTCTTTTTTTCAAGGGCTGGCTATACTCCCAGACTCTGGTGGAGTCCAGAAGTACCAAGGTGGACAAAATACAGTCCTCAGCAGACTCTTAGCCCAGGAGGAAAGGCCAGCCTGTGAACAAGTGAAATTCCATCTGATGTGATACAAACACAGGCCTGTGCGGAGGGCAGAGCACACGGCCCGGACTTGAAGGAGAAACTCGGGTTTCCTTCCCGACCCTCCCGCCCTGCCTGCCTCGCTCCCCGGCCTCCCAAAGCCCCACGACAACCTTCCTCACGCCCCTGCTGAGCTGCTCTGAAGTGTCCCCCACCAGCCTCCTGCCCCCCGCCTCTTCTCCCTGCATTCCAGTGAGTAGCTGTGGCCAGACCCATGTTCCTTGGAACAACACCTCGTCCCCCATACACCCCTGCGGCCTTCAGGTTGCAGAATTCTACAGCTGCACTTGGAGGCCCCCACACCCCCCAATGCCCTGCTGCCCTGCCAGTCCCACAGGACTTCAGCCTGCACACTATTCCTTCCTGAAGTCGGCACCGCTCTGAAGCCTCCTCCAGCCCCTCAGATCCTGAGGACGAGTCCGAGCGCTCTGCACACCAGGCTCACGGGCCGCCTGCCCGCTGGTCGGTGTTTCCTTCTCCCTCCGCCACGGATACCTTACAGTTTGTTTGGAGGAAGGAGCCTCGGCTCACCCTGCCGGGCACTGTTCCCGTGACAGCCCGTGTGGTGTTCACACCATCCCTGTGAGGTGACTGTGCCATGTCCTCTTCTCAGGGGAGGGACGTGCTCCAGGTGGCCAGTGCAGAGCCAGACTCTGAGCCCACGTGTGTCTCTCCCCGTACTTGCCTCCTTCATTATCGCTCTGAGCCGCAGACTGGACATGTGGTCTGTGAGCCATGGACGTCTTTGTGGTACTGGGAGTGCTTCGCAGCCCACACCCCCTGCTGCCACCCCTTAGACAGTGAACGCTTGACTAAGGTGACATGGATGTGAAAGTGTCCCAGCAGGCGTGACAGGAACCCCACTCTGCTACCAAGGCAACCCAAGTCATCAGTAGATGCCGGCCACGGGGTCGCATGTCCAGAGAGGCATTAACATAGAGAATCAGATCCAGGCTTCAGGCCACTGCTGCTCGGTACGGAGACCAGAGAGACCGGCTGTTGGTGTTTGCAGCTGGCAGAGTTTGAGAAGGATGCTGAGTGTCAGCAAATCCTTAAAATGCTTTGTTTATTTCCTTAGATGCTCAAAGTGAGCCATTTGCCAAGTTTGCGGGCCCAAGTACAAGGCTGAGACACAAACAAGTATTTCTTCTCAGCTAGTAACAGATTCCAGTACCATCTGGAAACCTACACCAGTTAAGAAAGAAACAAATATGCCTTTTTCTTTTCTTCTAAGCCCTCATAGCTTGTAAATCTGGGATCTGTGGGTAGGGAGAAGGGCCTTCCTAAAGCAGGGCCCTCCATAAAACTCAAGCCCCCTGGCAGGCCCGCCTTGGGATCTAGAGACAATCACATCGTCCTCATCCTGAGCTCAGTGGCTGGCGAACAAAACCAAGGATGCCCTTGTCTCTGTTCTCACTGCGAGAACTCTGCCGTGGGAGCTTCGGCTCAGCCCTGTGAATTACTGATATTTTCACTGACGCCATGAAAACATGCCCTTGCTTCTCTATTGTCACAAAAGCATGTTATTAAAACACTTAAAATGCCTTGGAACACTTTAAAAGTGCTTTTTATGAAAGAGACATGTAATTAATGGTCCCTCGCCGTCCACACGTCCTGCACAATGCTTTCTCTCCCCTTCCTCAAAGCCACAGAAGAAAACGCAGTGGGTCCAAACAGACCCCCGAAGAATTCCCTGATGGCAACAGCATCTGGGCAGTGAGGAAGGGAAACTAGCCCTGGGAGCCCCCCTCACACCCGGATGTTCACAGGCCCAGCTGCGGGCCAGCTTTATCATCAGAGTCCACTTCTCACCGACATTTTAATCACCAGCCTCTTCTCTGTCATGTCTGCGAGAGGTTTGCCAGCGTGCCCCATGTCCTTGCCTCCAGCCCACCGTTTCCCCGCCTCCTCTTTTCATGTCCCCATTTTGAAAGCTTCAAACATTTCTTTCTTTCTTTTTTTTTTTTTTTGAACCCTGTATTATCCTAACCACACAGCAGTTTCCAGCCATCAAGCACATAATCTCAGTTGCACATTAGCCTGGAAATGGACTTTCCTCCTTTTTGGTTATCTTATCCACAACATGTGCGAATATTACCTCATTCATCCTTGAGCTGGTTCCAGAGATTAACCCCAAGTATCATGGTACTTGTCATGATAAATGTACAATTTAAAAAATAGTCAGCTTCCTCAAACTATTTGGTCAGTCGTTTCAAATTTCATCCCCTGTTATGACGTGGCTACTAGAACTTGTCATCTTTTATACTGTTTCATTTCCGAACATTGGAGCCAAAACTGATGTCATATGTTCTAGGAGGAGCACAGCACTTATCTAAAGGAAAAAGCTGACCCAGACTTGTAACTGTGTTTGTATTTGTTATAATAACACACAGAGCACACGTTGGAAAACATATTTTTAAGGGAAGCCAATGAAGCAAGCTTGAAACTTTAACTATGAAAAGGACTCTTTAAATATTTCAAAAGAAAGGCAAATTCTACTCCTCAGACAGACGAAGCATTGATTCACAGGGGTTTCTTTAAACAACATTCAAATGCACAAAATCATTCTATTAGTCAAGTTTGACACTTTGTTATAAGCAGTATGCAGGTGTTATGGAAAGTGATAAAAAGTAAAATATTTTGTTCCTATTCAAAGAAATTCAATATTTAATCTTTCTTACAAAGGAAAATAAAACATCACTAAGATGCTCTCATTTTTTAATTAACACCAGCAACGCCATACTTAAATGGCAAAAAAGGGAAGATGATGTCATGGGAAATGAAAACAGAAGACTTGAAAACAGAAGACTAGCGCTCGGGCCTCGTAAAATAATACTGGGCAAGTCTCTTACTTTTCCTCATTTATTAGAGATAATCTGTCGTACCTCAAAGTACTTGGGGATGAGCCAATAATTCATGTGAAAATGTTGTGCTGAAATCATCAGGTACCGTACATGTACATACATGGTACATGTGTCATCTCTGCCAATGTTTAGTCCCCTCTCTTAATTTGTGAGGTGACCAGACTTGGCCCTCAGAAGCGGTTTGCACACAGCACCCCTTTCTCTCCCAGAAGTGCCCCACTGCACTCACTCTGTGTGATCGCTCTCTCTGCTACCCCGAAAGCTTCTGCAATTCAAGCCCCTTTCTATCTCCAGAGCCCAGGACAGTCCCGGTATGCATGTGTGTAGAACGGTTTACTCACTACATGGACACTGATAGAGACGTTCCCAAAGTTTTATTAAGTTATTTTTCATTTCTCTTCTCTATAAAAGACTAAAGCTCTTGTCTTACTGTCTACATAAAATAACGTTAATTTTTGTTCTGCCTCCCAAACCTGTCTCTACTATTACTTTTCCATGGACTTTGTACTTTGGCAAAGAAAAAAGAATCAATGCCATAACCAAAGAAGTTACTGCAAGCAAAAAATTTCATTGTAGTCTTAGGAATTCGTTTTTATAATTGATAACAAATTTTGAACGGAAATTGATAATATACCTGAATTTATCTTAATAAAAATAATATTATTCTTCTAAATATTAGAGTAAAATTTGTTCTCCAGAAAACGAAAATGGACTACTTTTGTTCATATTTTGCCACTGAGGTCTTTGAACATTTTTCCTATTAAAAGACCCAATAGTTCTCATTGGTTGCATAAAGCCACGGGGGGGGGGGGACTGTATTAAGAGTTTTATTAATGTATTAAAATTAAGGAGAAAATTTGGCCTCACAAGTTAAGGAACCTGAACTATATACTCTGAACATACTATTACCACTAAATAAAGTAGTGAAAAGGTCCAGAAAATATCCTCCTTACATCTGAATAGCAAAAGACGTCATATACAGTAGAGTAAGTTGATTGTTACTTCTAAATCACCCAGAGAAATGTTTGTTTCTTAACTACAGAGTCCAGCCTGGCTCCATTTAATTGATCCGTTGTTCAGCAACACGATAGCACTTTTTTATTTTTTAATTTTTTTTATTGTCTTTATTATTAAATCATAGCTGTGTACAATAGTGCAATCAAGGGGTACAATGTGCTGGTTTCATATACAATCTGAACTATTTTCATCAAACTGATTAACATAGCCTTCCTGGCATTTTCTCAGTTACTA